>JADNRZ010000041.1:0-194766 GCA_015501605.1 Panaeolus papilionaceus | reverse complement strand
TGCTACTTTTCAAACAGTTTCTTTGAACCCTTCAATGTTACACAGTGGGATATTGCAAGCGTACATCGCTTGAAACGCCAGCTTGATCGACAGAATACCAATGCCCTCGCAGCAGCAGAATGTAACACGACCAACCTGTCCACCTCAAATATTACCACCACTACCGCAGAACCAGAATTGCCCTTTTTAACAGGCCCTACAGCATCCTCTCAACCCTCTACCGCCTCGTTTACTTCGCAATCACAGAGTCTCCCCCACACCCTCTGGACACCACAACTTCGCAGCAATCATTATAACATGATACACCACCGACTCCTTCTCATTCACAAGTAGAATCCCCATCATCTACATTGAACACACTTCCTTACCTGCGTACGAAATACGACCTGCGCCCTTATGGCCTTGGTATTGTTATTGATTTGAGTTGGGGATGAACAAGATACCTATTTCCTGTATCATTAGACCTAGTCGTTAATTTATGCATTGTATTAGTGGCAAATAGGTTCTCTTATTTTATTTTTTCTTTTTTTTTTTTTTTTTTTTTTTTTTTTTTTGTGGAGCCGTATAGCATTCGACAGTCAATAATAATCATCTCCGTTTGCTGGCGTGTAGATTCAGGAGTTGCACCCGTGAGGGTAGGGATGGCTCGACCCACTAGGGGAAATGCTTTTACGCACTTCATGTGTGGGGCTCAGGCCGTTACCGGCTCAATACCCACTAAAACCCCAGGTCTCGCCCAGTCCTCTACCATTCCCCCTTCATTTATGAGTGTTCCTGACCAGGTATCCATTACCATGCCTCGGTTGAGGGCTTTACTTCCGTATTTTTTCCTGTTTGTGAGGAGGCAGTCGATTTTGAGGCGCGAGTTTATGACTGAGTGCCATTTATTTGTGGTTTCATGTTTCGTGATTTCGTTTTCGGCGTCTTCATTCCGTCCTATTTTCCATTCGCACCTCAGTTTCCATATGAGGTGCATGGTTTCGGTTGTGATTATGGTTTGTAAGCGTTTATTCCCTTTCTCTATTTTCGATCTTTTATTCTTTCGTTCTGTATTATACCCTTGTCCTAGCATTGATCCTAGGCCTGGGCGCTTCCAGTTTTGTATCTTTTTTGTAATTATTTTTTCTGCTAGTTTCCAGGCTGTTTCTTGTCCTGAGCTTCTGCATTCAGTTAGGATATGTTCTAAGGTTTCAGTTGTGTCGCAGGTTCTGTCAGGGGATCTGTCACAGAACCCCCACCCTAGCGCGGTTACGGTGCACAGCCTGGTCATCATCTCTAGATCACTGTACAGCCGCCCGTTGCATCATTGATACCCCTGTCGTAGTGCGCAGCCTCCTTTCCTGATTGTTTCGTCACCATCATTTGATATCGCATAGCCTTAGCCTATTCTTAGATTTAGTGCACAGCATACCGGTAGATAGTTTATCCGATGTAGTATATAGGCCAGTGGGGATCAGGATGATTCCTCACTCGATTATCAACTTGGCTTCTGGGCATTCCTATCCCTTACATCATAATCGAGTCTCTACAGCAGTCTGCACCTCTCTAGCTCACTGCACACCATCTACTCCTCATCCTACAAGCCCTACCCTTCGCCCACACCCTGCTCCCAATGTCTACTACACCAGAGATGTCCTTGGAAGAATTCGTCACTGAACAGTTCGACCAACTCTATGAGCGGATGAGGCTGCTCCAGGAGGAGCTTCGCTCCGTCACCAACCAGCTCTCTACCCAACAGACTATTGCAGCTATCGCACCTACCCAACCCTCTCGCCGTCAGCGGAAGAAGGCTGAGCCTCCCGCCCCACCGGCTCCTACTCCCCCACAAGGCACTATTCCCACCCACCTTCATATGTCGGGCACCTACCCTCAGAAGGACGACAAACCCGATCAGCAGTTGCTCACTGTCATTGTACCCGACGCGATGGCAGCGCACCTGGTTGGGCGAGGTGGAAGGGGTCTTAAACAGATCCATGACTTATCTGGTGCGCACATCCGAGCCTTTGAGGTAAAGGACGGATCAGCTGGTGCCCGCCACGTCTCTATTCGCGGTACCGACTCTCAAGTTGGTAATGCCCTCGTCGTATTGGGCAAGCGGCTCGCTCGTCGTCGAGTCCGCGCTCCTAGGCAGCGGGATGCTCCGGGTCCCGCTCGTGATGCCAGTGGGAGGCCAACCGCTGGGAAGTTCCGTGAAGCCCCTGTTCCCATCGTTCAGGCTGCTCCGGCCACTCAGCCCCCCTCGCCACCATCAATTCCTCAGTCCGCCGCTCTAACCCCTGCAGCACCGTCGGCAACTCCTACCCCTGCTCCAGGCTCTACTCCGGTCGTCCCCTCCATCGTCATGAACACGGCCGCCCCACCTTCACTGGTGGCTACCCCAGGTGCTCGATCAGCTTCGACGACACCTGTGAACCAGCCCAACACTCCCATCGCGCCTACAGCCGTGATGCAGACCGCCAATCCTACCCCGGCACTCTCGCCTGGCTCGCCGATGAGCATTGATGCGATGAGAGCCCACTTCTCAGCACTTGCGCCCACTCTTGGGAACCCTATCCCCCCCACTGCTCCTTCAAGGGGTGGTCGCGGTGTGGTTTTCCGGGAGCGCAGTGGACGAGGCGGTAGACGTGGAAGCTAAGGGATTTGCTGGGGCAGCAAATCTAGATGGGGAGATAGTGTCAGGGGATCTGTCACAGAACCCCCACCCTAGCGCGGTTACGGTGCACAGCCTGGTCATCATCTCTAGATCACTGTACAGCCGCCCGTTGCATCATTGATACCCCTGTCGTAGTGCGCAGCCTCCTTTCCTGATTGTTTCGTCACCATCATTTGATATCGCATAGCCTTAGCCTATTCTTAGATTTAGTGCACAGCATACCGGTAGATAGTTTATCCGATGTAGTATATAGGCCAGTGGGGATCAGGATGATTCCTCACTCGATTATCAACTTGGCTTCTGGGCATTCCTATCCCTTACAGGTTCTGCACTTCCCTCTGTATTCTAGGTTCTGTTTATTTAGCCAATAGTCACCTATTTTTTGGCCGTCATGCATCGCACTCCACATGAAAGCCCTGATTTTTATTGATATGTCTTTATTTCTAAGTGATCCCCAGATGAGTTTGTCATTTGGCAGGACCCTTTGGTCGCTATTGATTGCGTGTCTAGTGATGTCTAATCTTATCATCGTGGCTGTGCGTACTGAGTTCCCATTGTGGTCGACATCGCGTGTGTCGTGGGTTCGTCCATTCCCATTACCTTCCATCTCTGGGTTAGTCTCTCTTGCTAGTCCTCTCTCGTATTTTAGCTGTTTTTGTTTCCTTTCAAACTTCATTATCCCTTTGTACAGTGTTGCTTGTGTCATCTTACTTAGGCGTGCACCAGTGATCAGGAAGTTTGGTGCGTGTTCTATGTTTGTTAACTGGACTTCTTGCTCAAGTGTGTATGGGTTTTTTAGTGTTTCTCTCGCCTTCCTGCATGGGCCCGCTAGGAAGAGTGTTCTTCCTGCTTGTGCTCTGAGGTGTGATAGTGTCGCTCTTAGCAGTTCTTCGTCTGGGTAGTCAATCATGTCTTCGTTTTCCAGGTGTTTGCTTTTCTCGGTGAGTAGTATGGCTATTTGGTTTGTTGTGGTTTTAATTTCTATATCTTGGTTATGGAATTGTTTTGCTATGGTATATATTGCGGTCAGTTCTCCGCTTCTGTGGCTTAGGTAGCCCCTTCAGCTTTTATTACTTTGTTTTCATATTCCGGGTTTTCGTTTTGGATCCATATGGCAGTCCTGGTATGGACATTTTGTTCATTCTCGTTTAAGCATTCTGTTGCAAGTTCTATTCTAATTACTTCTCTTTGTTCCTGGTTCTCTCTCTCGGGTCTCTTTGCTGGTGGGTTAGAGGGTTTTGAGTCCCAGCTTCCGAAGACTCTGTACTCTTCTTCAATCCTCATCGCGAGGATGTCTGGGTTGAAGTACGTTGGGCCTGGTGTTCTCCCAGTTGTGATAGCTCCAGTTGTGTTGGGAGGTGCGTGTTGGTGTGGGTTTTCTAGGTGCTGCGGGTTGGGGGTTTCAGGGTTCCATTTCTCGGTCAGACAATGGACCCATTGGTGTGCTAGTTTCACGCAGTAATTTGGGTGTTTGCACCCTGTCTGTTTGTGTAGTGTGCATTGTCCGCATCTGCACTTCGTCAGGGATTCGTGTTCTGTCGGCCACTGGGTGTGGGCCAGTTGGTTCGCGTCTGCTACCGTGTATATTTTATGGGTGTTTCTTAGGCATTCAGCCACTTTTCCTTTTTGGTTGGGGAGTCTTTGTGTCTTATCTACTCCGGGGTGATGCCATATTGGCATCGATTCTTTCATTCCCTGTGATAGGAGCGGGGGGTTTAGGGATAAGTTGTACTTTTTTGCCGTCGACAGTAGCCTTGTCAGTCGTTTTGGGAGCTGGCTGGTTTTGGAGCTTGTGTTGACCTTCCATGTTTGTATGAAGGGGTTTATTCTTGTTTTAGGGTCCTCTAGTTTGGTTTGGTTCGTTGCAGCGTGGCTGAGGAGTTTATCTAGTATTCGTGTCCATGCGGGGCGTGGGTTGTTTTTCGTGAGGTGTGTTCTTAATATCATTAGGTCTATTGCGTCGTTTCTGACTCTTATGTCCACTACTTTCCTTCCTCCTTGGGCTGTTGTCTCCTTAAGTATTGATGTTCTTATAGGGGGCGAGATTCTGTCGCCCTCGTTTTCCCCCACATGAATGCACTGACTAGTTTGTCGCATCGTTTCTCTGATCTTTCGTCCATTCCGTGTACTCTTGTGGCGTATTGTGTCATTCCAGGTACGTACATTCCGGTTATTAGTCTTTGTCCCTCTTGTGTTGGGTGTCCTCTTTCCCACCGCTTTAGTGTGGTATTAATTTTGTCGATTGTTCCGTTCCATATTGCTTCGTAGTCGACATTGTACCCTACCCAGGTCCCCAGTACTCTTACTGGTTGACCTTCTTTCGCTATTTTTATATTTTCATCTATCCTTCGCTGACCTTCCTGTAGTGCTCTGGTGGTTCTAAGTTTGTCACGATAGGGTTCTTTTCCTAGTGGTATGATTTCGGTTTTTGATATGTTGAATTTGGCGCCTGACATTCTACACCATTCATCTAGGAGGGTAAACAGGTCATTGATGTCGTTTGCTTCCGAGAGTTAGATCGTTGTGTCATCTGCAAATAGTGAGATTTTAACTTCACCTTCTTCATCTATTTGTATTCCTTTCAGGTCTGATTTTTGTATTAGTTCAGCTAGTGGCTCAATGGCAAGGTTGAAGAGGAGGCATGACAGGGGGTCTCCTTGTCGTACTCCTCTTGTGACTTGGTAGGGTTTCCCTTTTATGCCATTAATTATGACTGTTGTGTTCGCGTTTTTGTATAGATTTTGGACCGTTGTTTTAAAGGACGTTGGGAATCCAAACTTGTCTAGGACTAGCCACAGGTAATCGTGTTTGATTTTGTCATATGCTTTTTCCTGGTCGAGGCATATTATTGCTCCATTGTTCTCTGTTGTGTCGCACAGATATGTCAGGGTTTGGACCAGGTCTGTTTGGTCTGAGATTTGGCGGCCTGACATAAAACCGGCTTGGTCTGGGTGGATGATATTTGGGACAATCATGCCCAATTTTGTCGTTAGCGCGCGCGTCATGATTTTGTAGTCCGAGTTTAGGACCGTGATCGGTCTGTAGTTTGCGATGTCTGTCTTGTCGTTTTTCTTGTATAGGGGGCACATCCATCCTTCAGCAAAGCGGGAGTCGTCTTCTGGGCCATACTGTGCGAAGTTGTTGAAGAGTATTTGGAGGTATTTTTCGAGGTCAAAAACTGGTTGGTTTTCTTCTCCTTTCTTTCGTTTGTTCTCATCATTTCTGTAGTCTTCGCTGAGTTTTTTGTAGAGCTCGGTGATTATTCCATCCAGTCCTGGCGATTTTCCATTTGGTAGGGTTCTAATTGCTATGCGGACTTCATGTACAGTGAGTTGTTCGTTCATACAGTGTTGGTTATCTTCACTGAGTCTCTTATTGATAATATCTAGGTGGCTCGTGATTTGTTCTTCTCTTTCATTTGGGTCATCATTTTCAGCGTTGGGCTGCTGTAGTTCTTTGTGGTATTTGGCGGCGATGTCTGCCATCTCTTCGGATTTCATTGTGTATCTTGGTGGGGTTGTATTTGGTATTTTAATTCTGTATATGGTCTCTCGTGGTGTGATGTCTTTGTTCACGTTTATCCAGGGTTTCCCTATTGTTTCCACTTCCTTCCAGAATTTGGCTCTTATTTCATCTCGGATGTTTTGGTGTTTCTGTGTGTGTAGTTGGATTAGCTCTTGTTCTATTAGTATCGCTTCAGCCATTTTGTCAGTCATTTCGGTGTGTGTTGTGGTCGTGTTTTGTTCGGTTTGGGGTGTAGTTTGGGTTTGGATTGGCGGTTGTTGTCTTGCTTGTGTTAGAGTTTCTTTTAATTCTCTTTTCTTTCTGGTTATTAGTTTCTCCAGTTTTGGTATTGCGGTGGTGGTGTAGTCTCGTATTTTCTTCTGAATCATGTCTTTGAACTCTTGGTGTATTTTCTGTGGTTTGATTTCTGTTAGTCTTTCTTCGCTCTGGGCTTTAAGGAGTTCTTTGAGGTTTTTTTCGCCGATTTCCTTAATTTCATTGAGGAGTTCTTTGTTTTGTAGCGCAAATTGGGGCATTGCCCATCTCCCTTTCCCTATATATGGCATACCAGGGTCCTCTAGCCTCACTGTTATTAGTTTATGGTCACTTGGTATTCCGGAGTGTTTGCATTTCCAGTTGTAGCTCAGTTTGGCATTTTCTCCGTTTATGTAGATACGGTCTATTCTAGATTGTGATTTTCTTGTTGTGTTCTGGAACTGCATGTAGGTAAAGCTTAGTTCTCCTGGATTTTCGTTTCGCCACACATCCTGGAGGTCGTGTTCAGTACGGAATTGTTGTAGTGCTTCAATGACAGCTGGTGCGTCTTGGTTTGGGGGGTCCCTATCTATTTTACTTTCCACTACATTGAAGTCTCCTAGCATCAAGTCTGGTTTCCCGATGTTTTCTTCCTCTATTATTTTGTATAGTTGGTCCCAGAATATTACTTGTGATTCGGCTTCGTTTGGTGCATAGATCGCGAGGATTCTAAGTGTGTCATCATTTTTCCACGGTGCATTTACAATGATTGCTCTTCTGGGGATTAGTTCGGTGGACGTTGTCTCTCTCCACCTCGTTCTGTGTTTGTTCATAACTATTGCAACTCCTTTAGAGTTCGTTTGGTTTGGGTCTATTGAATTCAGGATGTGTATTCGGGGGTACTGTATATGGAGACTATCGACTTTCTCTGGTGTCAGGTGGGTTTCCTGTATTGCTAGGATATCTATTTTATCCTCTCTTATGACGTGGTTCATGTTTTCCCACTTATGTTGTGTCGTCCTCGAGCCTCCTCCGTTTATGTTTAGCGACCCGATGGTGAGATAGGCTCTTGTTCTTATTGGGTTTCGGTGTGCTTTCTTTTTCCTTGTGCCTTTAGTGCTCCTTTCAGGCTGGGTGTTTTGTGGTCTGGAGCTCGTTGCATGGGGTGTTGGGTGACCTTGTGGTTGGTCAGTGCCTACTTCCCATGTGTGTCTGTTCAGGGAGGTCTGTTCTTCCCTGGTGGTTCTGCTGCCGATCTCCCCAGGTCTGTCATTGTAGGCGTTGCCAGCAGTTAAGGCTTCGCCTCCTCCAGAGATGGGGAGGTTTGTCCTGTTACCAGAGTTTGTGTTCCGTGGTGTATCATTCTGATGTGTGTTTGTAGTGGTTGCTTTACAATCTCAAGGTACAACCATGCGCTTGAGTGGGTGAGTCTTATCCCAGACTCACGGGGGAAGATTATGCAGGCGAGTTTTACCTGGATGGGTTATGGGTTCCGTCAGGTTTTAACTCGAATGCTTCAGCCTCTCGGCACGGCTTATCTTAATCCTAAATAGGATTCCGTTTTTGCTTTTGTTTTTTACTCGTCTGGTTGTGACTTGTTTCCCGTCCCAGTGGTGTTCTGGTCGGTATATTTGGCAAGTCGTCACCTTCGCATCTGGGTCCATCGCCCTTTCGTGCAGGCTCTTTAGAGGGTGCCTTGTTACGGTTTTTCGTTTTTTATTATTATTATTTATTGGCTCGTTTCTGACTTTCTGTTTTGGTGTATGGTCATTATGTTTTCCTTTTTTTACTTTCTTATCATTCCGGTTTATGCTTCAGGTTTTGGAGTGTATTCAGCGATAATATTAGTGGGCTAGTTTATTCAGCAGGGGCAGTGTCTAGTTGGATGGTATGTACAGTGGGTGACGTCTGAGTGGGGGTTTTAGGATAATGGGGGGCATGTGCATGGGATTTCGGATTCATGGGGCAGTGGCTCTAGGGGGTGTGTTCTAATTATTGGGGTTTTATCCTACATGTTTAGGCATTGAAATTGGTGCGTCCTTTTCCTTTTGGTCCTTTTCCGCGTTGGGTATAGATGGAGTAGGCTTTTTCGAAAGTAGCAATGCGTGGGGATGCAGGGGGGTGTGGATGGTGATGGGTGGAGGCTTGTGGAGGTGGGGCTTCTTGGCTCGCTTGGTTGGCAGGGTATTGTGGGGCTTTATTGGTGGGGAGGGGATGGGATTTTTCGACGGAGTGGTTCGGCCATCCGGGGATCTTGCGGAACGGGCAATGGACAGTAACATGGTCGGTCCCTTTGCAGCCGCTGCAGTTAAAGGCCACTACAACATCTGCGCTGCTTGTGATGTCCCCGTAATTGATGGTCCTGAGGAGCTCCAAGAGTTTGTCATGGTCGTCGTGGTCGGTTGTAGGTGAGTCAATGTACATTGTGAAGATGGGGCGTCCTGTGCGGTTATTGTGGAAGCTCACACTCTCGTCTAGGTCTTCCTTTCCACCCAGCATGAAGCCTTTAACCCTGATGGTTTCCACTACCATGGTGCATCTGTCGATGAGGTCGCGTTGATTTGTGGCTTCTGCGGTGAGGTATTTTGGGTTCATGTTCTTGATAGTTGCCACGAACTTCTCAGGGTTCCCTTTCTTTTGGCAGATGCTGTACTTGATCATTGTGGCGACTTTCTGGCAGCCTTTCTCATCGGGGTTGGCATTGTAGTGTTGGATGCATAGGACATGTTTGCTGATGGGGAGTTTGATAGGGTAGTAGAAAATGGCATGGGATGTAGTCGCGCGGAGGTGGATCTGTAGGAGGAGGTCTTCCTGTTCCTGTGTTAGGTCTGTGATGAGGAAGGGGTATGCGGGGATGAACCGGACATTCCGGTTGACAGGTTCTGGTTGGCATGCGCTTGCGTTGACGTCGTCGCCTAGGAGGTCTAGGGCTAGGGTGTCCTGGATGGCACGCGTCATGTTGTACCCGTTTTTCTGGGGTCTTGCACCATACAGTAGTGCTAGGACTCCAGGTCCTGTGGTGCTGCGCCATTTTTCGAGAGACCTTTCGTGTACCGCCATATACATGAATTGGTTGTCTAGGTGGACGGTGGGTAGGGCGTCTGGTAGGTCCAGGAAGGGGCTGAGGGTGGTTGTGCGTGTTCGGCTGGTTGTACTCTCTACATAGGGCTTCAAGGTGGGGAATCTGTTGGAGTTTGACTGGCACGGTGATTAGTGGTATGGTCTGGTTTATGCAGGTTACAGCTCAGCTTACAGGTTTACTATTAGGTTCTGGCTTGGCTGGCTCCACTGGTGCGACTGGAGCTCTCTTCTGGGTAGGGGTTGGGGAGATGGACATTCTTGCTTGTGGTGAGTCTCCGTGTTCCTCTGTTTGCCTATCTGACCTTGTTCTGGGGGGTGGAGTTTTAGGTGAATGGATGCGGAAGCTTGACGAGTATGGGGGAAGGAGTACTGGGGCGTATTTGCTTGGATTCGGGTCGCTTTCCTCTCCGCTGGAGGGCCAGTTGGGTTCGTTCGGGTACCTCTCGAACTCTTCGCCTGGTTGGTATACCTCTTTCTGCGTGTATCCTCCGCTGTTCGGGACGTGTCTCTGTTCTGCAGGCTCAGGGTCAGCCATTGGGAGGTCATTTGGGTCGTGTTGGGATTGGGTGTCCTCGTTTGTGTGTGAGGGGCCTGGTGTGTTGTGGGGGTTGGTTTTGCGGGAGGTCCTGTTGTGTTCCCTATTCTTCGTCATTTTTGAGGGTAGAAGGGCAGGATGGTTTGTCTCGGAATTACTGTCGTTTTTGCTGGGGACAGGGTATGGTTGGGAGCGTTCTTTACTTGTTTGGTGGTTTGCAGACACAGTCCGTTGTGCACCCGTGTTGGTTGGTTTTGGGGTTGGTTGGGGTGGCAGGGGTTCGGCGAGCTTGGTAGTTACGGGGTTGGCTTGTCCTGGTTCCTCCAGGTGGCTGTCGGTGGCTACCTTGTTCTGGATAGTAGGGGCATTGTCCACTATGGCTGTTGGTGCTGGGTTGGTAGAGTTTTCGGCTTGCATGTTGGTGTTTACCGTTGGGGTGGATGGAAAGGATGGGTGGTTAGTGTATTCGTTCGCGCGTTTGTCTTTATCTGGTAGGGTGGTTTGGTTTTGGTTATCCGTCCCCTCCGTTTGGGTTTCGCTGGTTAGGGATCTTCGCTTGTGTTGGTGCTAACGGTTAGTTGTTTAGGTGCCGCTCTGGTTTTGGTTTTTATTATGAGCTGATTTTTGCGGGTTTTCAGAGGGCGCGGTCCTATCTGGGGTCGTATCGCGGGTTGGTCAGCTTCGTTTCGACGTTTTGGGTTAATTCGGTGGTATGTAGTCGGTTCATTGGTTTATTCCACAGGTGCAGGGGCTTGGTATTCATCTGTTTTGGTAATTTGTCGGTGGTAGGTAGTCGTGTTTTTATTTTACTCCGCAGTGGGGTTTCAGGCTTGTCCTGAATGTTTTTTCCGGTGATGTTCTGTTCTGTTCGACTTGCTATTGGTTCCTTTGTTGGTCAGGGTTTTTGCTCTCGTATTTTCTTATTTTTGTCCCGGGGTATCTCCACTGGGTATGTTTTGGTAGTTTGGGGCCTGTAGTGGTTTTTCGTCTGTCTCCTAGCGTGTTTTTTGGGGGGCGTTGTGCGTTGATTTTTGGTTCATCTCGAGTTTTTTCCTGCTTTTGAGATTACCTTGATGTTTCTCTCGGGTGTTTATTCTCTTTTTCTTTTGGTTTCGTTTGGGGCTCTCAAGCTTATACTGTTTAGGTCGTTTATCGACTTTTGGTTACCTACTGTGTGGTTATTAGTTTTTAAGTTCTGGCTTTGGGGCCTGGTATAACTTGTCTGGCATCGAGGTTGTGTGTTCTTTGTAGTTTATACGTTTTAATTGTATGTATTTCGGGGGGGACTGTTTATTGTCTACGACCTCTCATTCCTAAAGCACGGTGCGTTCTGCACGAATGAGTGTGTTTTTGGTCGTACTCCTTGACCCAGAATTAGCGTGGGAAAACTGTCCATATGATGGTGGTACGAGTTCAAGGAGCCCTCTTATTTTATTTTTTCAAAAATTTACATAAAGAAATATTGTTTATACATACACCGACGTGCGAATTTTTTCCAAATAGAGGCCCCAAGCGAATCTCCTCAAAGACGTCAGAAACCGGACTCATCAAAATTTAGTTGTCGACTTTCTCTCTCCTGGTATATTGATTTATGAACATGGAGTTACCGCGTCGTTCAAATGCGCGACCGAACCAGAATAATCGCTCAAATTTAACAAATATTGTAACAGACGGCCCTTCGTCGTCTTCAACTCAAACTCCAACTCTCTCCAAGTTTGAGATCGTGCACAAGGCAATCATGGCACCTTTCAACCACAAGAAGAACGATTCAACTCGTATCCTCTCTGACCGTATGTAGGAGTTATCTTCGCAATTTAAATAAAATACTTATTAATTCCTACAGTTGCACCTGTAACAATGACTCCACGTATGATCATCTCTGCTGCCACCGTCTCGTCAAGACCTCGAACTTCGCTCGCTGCCAGCTCAATACAAGGAGGCAAGCTGGGTTTTTCTACTCTGGGTCGTGCACCACTCAGGTTGAGTCTTGGCTCCAAACGAATCACGTCGAGCGATCTGCAAATATTCGAGGACATAGAAGAACTCCTCGAGGCAGACGTCCCCGAACCTGAAGGTGTTGCTTCCAATGTTAGCTTGCTGCGTGGTTTCAACGCGACAATTCCAAGCGCAGAGCAGAGGAGAACAAGACGACGACAGATGCGGAATATCGACAACCCCAAGTTGGGTCTTAAGAGGATTGGGTTGGGTGCTCGGGGCTTGCTCACTGAAGAAGAGGAGGAAAGTCAGAGTGTTGTGAGTGAGGAAGATGTCTTGTTGGTAAAGCATACCCACGGCAGGAAGAAGAAAGGTCGAGAAAGCTTAAGCGCTGCTAAGATGCTTGGGAAGGAGGAGCTCACTCGTCAGACCCAGGAGGTTTTGACAGACAAGGAAAACGTCCATGTCAAGAGAGTATGTTCTACTCTCCCCCTTGCACGAGCTAAACTCAACTTGTCCCACACAGTCTCTCATCAACAGCGAAATTGAGGAAATCACGCATAAGATTCAAGCCCTCACCTGGCCCGACTTGTTCGTGTAGTCAACTTCTCCTCTAACGCTCCTGTTGAGTCTAACCTCACGACGGAGACCTAGGCCCTCTCTTCAAGCTACCAAACCTTCGCACCCTGAGTGTAAGCAGAGGCACCTTGATTCGAGTTGAAGGCGACTACGATCCCATGTCTGATGACCCTCTTTCAACATTCGGATGCCGCACTTTGATTGAGCAGTATCTCCACTCTGGAACTCTTTCCACTCTCATCATATCTGGAATTGGAAACCTTCCCCTACAAACAATCCTCAATTCCCCGACGCTAAAGTGCCTCCACTTGTATCAATGCTTCGTAGCCCATGGAGAAACCCAACTGTCAGAGGGGAGCTACCGTCTCACGAAGTTATCTGCGGAACGCTGCAGTAACATCAAGTTTGCCTCGATCGCGCGATGCACCGATCTTGAAGAGATCGAACTAGATTCTGAGGCGCTTGTACTACCCTCAACGCAGGAGATGACCAGTCTTTATCAAGCGAAATGGGATCAGCAGCCCTTCATTCAATTGAAAGCAGGCAAGTTCACCACACTCCCCAAGTGGGACTTCATCTTGGATGCAGTTGGGTCGATTGGGTCACCGCTCTACCTTCTCTCCGACATTTAGACGTGGTTTACCCCCCTAGAAAGCCGGGATCAGGAGGGCGATGCAAAGACCTGGACGGATTCCTTTCGCACACTCCCGCTTTGCAGACGCACTCGTGGAAGGGACAGCTCCCAAAGTGTACTTTGACGCCTATCGCTCATTGACTGCAGACCCTCACTCTCGACTGGCGTTATTTCGATTCAAGGCACAACGAGCTCTCGCCTTCGGTCGAGGTATTGTCACTCGTCCGCCTTCCTGCGCTCAAGCGGCTTTCGATTGCATTGTCTTATACTGTGCACAAGGAGCAAGGTGAAGGGAGCGCCGAGCTCGCATTGTGTATTCGGAATGCTGCCTGTGACATACAGTGGCTTACGGACATTGCTATGGACGAGGATAGCAGTCGCTTTCCAGCTCTGGAAGACGTTGACCTTTCGGTTGAGTTGTGGAAGAATGCTTCCCTTTTAGACAATATTGAATGGGTTCATTCAGAGTTGGTGAAGGATCTTCAACCCAGATTTGATCGCTTGACGACGAATGCTAGAATTCGATACAAGACGAAACTTGAAGTAGATTGACAATATTTACTTTGTTATTTTGTAGTTAAAACTATCGCCGTTTCATAGCGATCCGAGGTCGTTTTAAGGAGATCGCGAAATCCAAACGTTAGCGCGATTTTTATACTGCGCCTCCAAAGCTTGCTCCGTTATCATACACTCAGGGTTTCTTGCCAATGGTTCCTTCCAGGGTTTGACATTCTTTCAATTCAAATTTTTATTGATTTGTACAGTCTTATTATATTATTCTTCCGTTGTTCGTTGTTACTTATAAGTATGTCGGCGAGGCTCCACAGTCATCATTTGACTCCGGCTCCTCCCTACCCGAAAGTGTGTCAATCTGACAATTGAACATGCCCTTCGTCAGGGTCCGAGCCATTTATTTGTCTCCACGACCTCGAGGTTGATGACAACCCATATCAAAGGATTTTTGACAGATTCGTACATCCTATTGATTTTTCTATTGAACAGGTTGCTTTGAATACAGTTGATGTCGTGCACTGCCAAGCAAGACCTGATTGGCGTGTGGAACCTCCATCGATTACCAGTATGAACCCAGTGAAAGACCATATCTTCTTTCCGACGAAAAACTCAACTTCGGGTTGCTAAAATGCCACTCCATGACCCATAAACATTGCAAGGAACGTTTAAAACCCAAAATGGAGGGTAGCGGCCGCTGTGCCAAGAACATGTTGGACAAGAGGCACTGATGCAGGCTTGCGGAGGCTGTCCGTGCGTTCCTGATCTAATTCCTTTCTTGCTTTTAACCATGACCATGCCGCCGATTTCCATTCCCCACTCCTTTCCTCCCTCCCTCATCCTCTCCTCCTTTCGTTAAGCCATAATGCTCAGTAAATCAAGTCTTGCAGTGGCAGCGTCTGCTCTGCTCCTACCACGTATGTTCTAGGAGTTATTTTGACTCACTTTTGATTATTTTTTTCTGACATTCGTGTATATTATACCAATAGTCACTGCTCTCGCTCAGGATGGCGCCGAGGGGCCCATTTTTGTTCCATTTGATTACGCGGACCAGGAACCCATCTCTGCCACGCTAATGGGTTCATCAGGAGGAGCATCAACGTACGTCCTTATTGATGGACCTCGTTCCCTAAACGTTGAGCCAGGACCAGGTATGTTCAGTCGTGATGCGCCACCTTCGCCTCCCTCTTACCATTCATGTAAATTCCCTGTAATAGCCACCCTCATCCAGTCCGGCACGAGCGGTTCTATGATCTACATTGACCAAGCCAAGCCCACCGCGACGTACACAGGTGAATGTGAGCTCGTCTCCCCCGTCGCCATGTGCACAATATTCCCAGCATCTGGTGGTGGAGGTGGCGGTGGCAGCACCCCTACTCCAGGTGGAGGAGGTAATGGCGGTGGCAACGGTGGTGGTAATGGTGGCGGAAATGGAGGTGGAACTGGAGGAAATGGTGGCGGGACTGGCGGAAACGGTGGGTCTACTGGAAACGGTGGAAGTACTGGCAATGGAGGAAGCACTGGAAACGGTGGCAGCACTGGTGGAAATGGTGGAAGCACTGGCGGTAATACTGGTGGAACAGGAGGTGCCACTGTTAGTGGTGTCTCTGCGTTGATTCTTGCCGTTACAACTGCTGTTCTTGGGTTCAGCGTCGGTGTTGCGCTTTTGAATTAAATGGTTTAGAGACGTAGGTCTCAATCTTCAAGTTTATCCCTCGAAGAACCTCACTCATATTCGCTCCCTATTCTAGACACCCCTGTCGTCAGAACGACGACACTTATGTTGTCCTCAAACATCCACCTCATCCCAAACACGATACACGATTCATTCACGTTCAATCTACATGACTCTAACCTCTACATCCCCTCCGCTGCTCTCTGCCGTTTATATATTTTTAATGAGGTGATAGCCTGACTCGCACGGGATTCTTACGACTGTTCTGTTAGTTGTGTTGAGCGTCTCGTTTGCTTTGGCGGTTGACTGCCTTTTTTCTTAGGGTAGGTGGTAAGGGTATGTAATCGAACAATGACTTTGAAGACGCCGCCTAAATTGGGTGTACACTTTGACTGTATGTATACTGCATTGTTAATCCTTAGACCATATGAATACACACATAAAGACTTGCCTGATTGTCGGCTTGCCAACAGCATACAACGAATCAAGATGGGATGGGATCAGCACCTAATTGTTTGACATGATCTCCATTTATTTACTTCATCATCCGCTGTTCACCGCATGATCCCTTCCCTCCCACCTTTCGTCTCTCCTGTGGTGTAATTCATTCCTTCCTCGTCCCACTCTTCTCAAATCATGTCCACATCTACAGCCAAGGTTGAGGCATCACCAGCTCAGGACCCATGTAAACCTCAACCAGCAGAGCCAATAACGCCCAAGGAGGCCCCCATGAGCACCGCATCTTCACCTCCCAAATCACACCCCAAATCGCCAGGAAACCCCAAAGATACTCCACCAAAATCACCACGCCAGGTGCAACGACGTCCATCTCTCATGTCAGACGACGGCATAGGCCAAGAAGAGATGAAGATGCCATCTCTCTTATCGGTAATCGACGAGCCAACGACGGCATCTTGTTTGTCGCACTCCGAGTCGTCTTCGTCTAGTCTGATTACGCTCGCTGATGATTCGCCACTGGTAATATCAAAGCTAGGAATGGAGCTGCGAGCAGTGCGGTTTAGACTAACGCAAATGGAGAGTGAAAGGGATAACCTCAAGGGAAGACTAGAGTCGACAGAGGCGGAACTGATGGACTTGTATAGAGAGAGTTCCGCTGCTGTTGCCTCTCCTGTAATAGTGAAGTTGGAGAGCATATCAGGGGATGGAACCGAAGCAGGTGCGAGGCTAAAAGAGCTGCAAATGGAGAACGAAGAGCTCAAGAAAGAGATCGGGGAATTGAAGGCGGTGAATAAGAAACTCGAAGAAGAGAAGGACCAGTTGCAAAAGGAGGACGGAAGCAAGGCCAGCATAAGTACCAAGCCTACTATGGCCGAGACTCTCACAGGTGAGTCTTATACCTATTACTCATGCGATCTACAGGAGATCCTAACAACACTACCCAAAGACGAAATCACCTTCGACAAGTTCACGCAGCTCATGGGCTCATTTAACAAGAACGTGTTCGACACCGCCCAGTCACTCGCACCCCATATCTATCCCGACCACTCCGGAGCCCCAACTACGTTCGAGACAATGGAGAAGGCGAAACGAAAAACAATTCGCGTGATTGGGGACCCTCTAACTGAACTCCTCGTCAAACAATCTAGTCAAAAGGGCAATATATGTTTACCACTCGTGGAGATCACGCTCAGAGTGTTCATGAATGGATTCTTTGCTCATGAAATTGCCAATTGGTCTAGTGAGAGTGGGAAGGTATCTGACGCGATGTCGGGGACGTATAGCAGAATGCAGAAAACTGGCAAGTGTCTCATTTGATTTAAAGTACCATGATTCACTGTTCAAATGTAACAGAAACAGTCCTCGTCTCACGTCGATGGCGAGCCCTGACTTCACGATATTTCCGAGACCCTAAATACGACCCTACCAAAACCTTCCTCGATCGTCTCTACTCCGTATTCCTTGTCGCTAACTGGAGCATCCCCACACTCCAAATCACCACCATTATCGAGCCCTTTCTACATCAGATACAACCAACCACCATCGTGCTCAACGAAGCGTTGTTTCAAGGAATGCAGACACATTCTGTATTTCTCTCTTTTGCCAGCGTCAACGGAGCCTATGATACTAAATGGGCGAAGGCTGTATATCAAGAATATGAGAGTCCGGCTGCGCTGAAGAAGGATGTGAACTCGAAACCAAGAGTGGTTGCCACTGTTGCGATGGGGTGTAAAAAGTATGGACCTCTGGTGCTGGATATGCCTGACCCCCCGAAGAAAGGTCCTAGCCAGTATATTCTGACTACTGAGGTTGTGCTAGCGTCGACGATGGAGGCGATAACGGGTATCACACTTGATAACCCGACTGGTGGGGGAGATAAAGGTCAGATGTTGTCTCTGGGCGACGGGAGGGAGTAATATTCTTTTCATGATTAAAGCACAATTCATATGTTTTGAGTATAACAAATGGTGTACATTTGAGAAACAACCACGCTCCCGTCTCGCTTTTTCTTCAGGATAAAACATGTGATGCAATGAGACCATGACATCGAGGTTGTAGTCAAGAGGCTTCTGATCCAGCGATCCCTTCCATAGCGACCATCCGGTGGGGGTGCCCCCCACCCCACCCCATCCCCTCCGCTGCCCTACATCGGTTATATATTCTCAACAAGGTGATAGCTTGACTCACGCGATTCAGATAATCACGTCGTACCCACCCCTTCGCTTGACATTTAACTACCTCTTACCTTATAGTAGGATAGATAGTACACGACTTTGAAGATGCCGGTTATTTTAGGTGTATACCTTGATTTACTTATAAATACCATCACACCGTTAATCCTTGCTTGATATAAATATCCCTGCACGGGCCGTCGGCTCGTCCACACTGGACAACGATTCGATAGAGGGCAGTGTCCAATCAAGAGGGGATGGGAACAGCAGTGACTCGTTTGACATGACCTCTATTCATTCACCTGATCCCGCGTCGTGCACTGCATTATCCTTTCCCTTCCACCCTTCATATCTCCTGTGGCATAAAACATTCCCGCTCATTGTCCCGCTCTTCCCAATCATGTCAACATCCAAAGTTGAGGTATCACCAGCTCAGAAGTCATCTAAACTTAAACCTGCACCACCAACAACGCCCAAAGAGACTCACAAGATCACTGCATCCTCACCTCCTAAATCACAACCCAAATCGCCAGGAAAACCCAAAGACACACCACCAAAGTCACCGCGCCGGCTACCACGACGTCCATCTCTCATGTCAGACGACGAGATAGGCCAAAAAGAGATGAGGATATCATCTCTCTTATCTGTAATCGACGAGTCAACAACAGCATCCCGTTTGTCGCAGTCATCTTCGTCGGGTTTGGTTACACCAGCTGATGATTCGCCAATGGTATTATCAAAACTACGGGTGGAATTGCGAGCTGTGAAGTTTAGACTAATGCAAACAGAGAGCGAGAGGGATAACCTCAAGGGAAGACTAGAGTCGACAGAGGCGGAATTGATGGACTTGTATGCGGAGAGTTCCGCTGCTGTTGCTGCCTCTCCTGTTATCGCGAAGTTGGAGAGCATGCCAGGGGACGAAATAGGGGGAGGTATGAGGCTGAGAGAGCTGGAAATGGAGAATGAAGCGCTGAAGAAGGAGATTGGGCAATTGAAGGCTGCGAATAAGAAACTCAAAAAAGAGAACGAAAAGTCGCAAAAGGAGGACGCAAGCAAGGCTAGTACAAGCATTAAGCCTGTCGCCGAGACTCTTACAGGTAAGTTTTGTACCTGCTGCCAATGCAATTCACAAGAGATCCTGATGAGCACGGACTCAAAGACAAAATCACTTTCGACGAGATTATGCGGCTCATGGGTTCATTTAACAAGGCTGTGTTTGACACCGCGCAGACACTCGCGCCCCACATCTATCTCGACCATTCTGGAACCCCTACTACTCCCGAGACAACGGAGAAGGCAAAACGAAAAGCATCTCGAGTGATGGGGGACCCTCTAACTGAGCTCCTCGTCAAACAATCTAGCCAAAAGGGCAAAATTTGTTTACCGCTCGTCGAGATCACACTCAGAGTGTTCATGGTTGAATTCTTTGCTCCTGAAATCGCAAATTGGCCTAGTGAGAGTGGTAAGGTATCCGAAGCGATGTCGGGGACGTATAGCAGAATGCGGAAAACTGGTAAGCGTCTCATTTGGTACAGGGCATTATGTCATTGGTTAAAATCTCAAAACAGAATCCGTACTCGTCTCACGTCGATGGCGAGTCCTGACTTCACACTATTTCCGAGACCCTAAATACGACCCTACCAAAGACTTCCTCGATCGCCTCTCCTCCGTGTTTCTCGTCGCCAACTGGAGCATCCCCACACTCCAAATTACCACAATTATCAAGCCCTTTCTACACCAGATACAGCCAACCACCATCGCGCTCAATGAAGCTTTATTTCAAGGAATGCAGACGCATGATGTTTTTCTATCCCTTGCCAGCTTCAACGGAGCCTATAACACTGAATGGGCGAAGGCTGTATATCAGGAGCGCGAAAGCGGGCCTACTGTGCTGAAGAAAAATGTTGGCTCGAAGCCGAGGGTGGTGGCCACTGTTGCGATGGGGTGTAGGAAGTGTGGACCTCTGGTGTTGGACTTGCCTGACCCCCCAAAGCCCGGTCCTAACCAGTATGTGTTGACTGCCGAGGTTGTGCTAGCGTCGACGATGGAGGCGATAACGGGTATTACGCTTGATAACCCGACTGGTAGGGGAGATAAAGGTAAGATATTGTCTATGGGCGACGGGAGGGAGTAAGTAATATTCTTTTCATGATTAAAGCACAATTCATATGTTCTAAGTGCAACAAATGGTGTACATTTGAGAAACGACCTCGCTCCCGTCTCGCTTTCCTTCAAGGTAAAACGCGTGAGATGTCGAATGAGCTGGTGTGCACCATGACACTCAGAATGCTGCGGTCTGCCATCATTCTTGATCAATTCATCATAGGCTCTTAAACATCATTCATCATTGTTGTCAATATCCATTTTTTCATCGGGGGTTTTTAGCATATTCGCTTCCAAACATTAGTTCTCGGAATTTCAGTAAATGGGATGTACAATTGTAAATGGAGTCTAACAAAGGTAAAATTTCGTGTACTATCTATCCCGAAAAGCGGCCCGACGACCATAAAAAGCAAATTCGTCAACGCATATGAGCGTTTCTTTCTTCTCCCTTTCTCTTCCATTAAGGGGCGACCGCAGTTATGGCCATACAAAAATCCATACTGTCCTTGCTGGGCTTCCATCTTCTATCCGTCACGGCTGGATTGCTGGATCCTATCAGCAATCTCACATCAGACCCGGTTTGCGTCCAGATTCAAAAGGCCCTATCGGCCTCTTCAGACGTTTACTATTTTGGTGCGTTGTATAATTTACATCCCGAAATTCTATCCATTGAAGCTCATTGTATTGATAGGTCATCCATCGTATTTCAAAGGTGTATATCACTGGGCTTCCTCCAGCAGCGAGCTGTCCAAGTGTGTTGTCGAACCGGGAACTGCTGAGGATGTAGCGACAGTGGTAAGCGACTTTCTCTTTTCAGCTCTGTTTGTCACGTCCATCATGCCCACCAACCTTCGCAGCTCAAAATCGTGGGGGATACCAGAACACCATTCGCTGTAAGAGGTCTCTATAATCCTCTCTTGTTCTCCACGCTCATTCCTGGGTTGTCCTTAGGTTAAGGGTGGTGGTCATGCGACCAACCCTGGTTTTTCCTCGACTACGGGAGTCCATATCTCCATGTATCGCTTTTTTGAGGTGAAGTACATGAAGTCGACTGAGACTGTGGATGTTGGGGCAGGTCTCTTATGGGATGACGTCTACGACAAGCTTGAACCTGATCGGGTGACTGTGGTCGGTGGACGGATGACAGGTGTCGGGGTAGCCGGTCTGATACTCGGAGGGGGTGAGTCCAATCTGAAGACGTTGTCCTTTTCATGTCAATGATACTGACATCTTGATAGGCTATTCATGGAAGTCAGACCAGTTAGGTCTTGCTGTCGACAATGTAGTTGCCTTCGAGCTGGTAACACCCTCTGGTGCTGTAACAAGCGTAACTCAGACAACGGACCCAGAATTGTTCTTTGCTTTAAAGGTCCGTAATAATTCGCTGTTGGTTTGATGACATTGTGAAACAAACATGTGTATTTGCAGGGGGGAAACAACAACTTCGTGTGTTATATTCTCTGTATGAAGAGTCCTTGTTATTCACTAACATCTTCTCAAAAGGGTATCGTCACTAAGTTCACTCTGAAAGCATTCCCACAAACAGACGTTTGGGTATGGTGTAGGCTTTATTTTGTATCTGTCTTTGCTGACTTTTTAAATAAAGGGAGGGACGATATACTATGGTACACCGGTCTTGGGGGACTTGGCTGCTGCAATTGCCAAATTCCACGCAACTGTGAGGGATCCAAAAGCGAGTATGATAGCAACCATAGGCTCAGCGCTCTCTGTGGTAAGTTATTTTCCTGACGTAGCTTCGTAGACTTGAGATTGATTATGTTGAACCCTATCCTTATCGCAGCCTGCATCCTTTATTATGTTCTTCTACGATGCACCGGAGCCTCCTAAGGGTATATTTGACGCGTTCTTGGATATTCCCGCCGTTTTACAAGACGTCAAGACGCGATCCCTAGCGTCTCTCGTTAGATCTTCACCTACTAATATTACAACAGCACAAAGGTAGGCGTTCATACAGTCGGATATTCAACGTCACTTTAAACTGATAGACATTCGGGCAAACCTTAGGGGATCGTTTCATACGATCCCAGTACCCGACATAACTCCTTCACTTATGTCCGCAATTTTGAAGGAGACATCGGTACGTTTCAATCCAATTTGATGATTTCTACATTAAAGGTGCTTATGAACATCACACCCAGACTCTGGGTCAGAAATTAATTGCTGCCACTGGTTCGACGTTCTCAATCTCAACCCAAACCTTCGAGTCCGATATGTTGTCGCACACAAACCTTCCCAGTGCATTCCCTTGGATCCGTGATCAAGTTTACATCCCAGTTACGCTCTTCGCATCATGGCTCTCTCCATCCTCGGACGGGTTCATCCACTCAGAGCTGAAGGCGTGCGCTCAACGCATTCGTGATCTCGTTGTTAGAGATGGGCAAAACATACCCGCTGATGCCCCATTATACAGCAACTATGCCCCGCAGGATGCGGACCTCAGGGCGATATTTGGACCTGAGCCGAACATGGATAGACTCAGAGCCGTCAAGAGAAGAATAGATCCAGAGGACGTGATGGGGCTGGCTGGAGGCTTTAAGATTCGCCCGTGAATAGTGCATGGTTGGTTATGTGACTTTTAGACTTTCAGTCGAAAATCCGTATCTTAAGACTGGAGTTTGATATAATAATGATTAGACTATTCGACCACACTTGGATGCTTGACTGGGTACTTATGCAAAGTTAAAGTCGAAGTAGACTAGTCCAACACCAACAATTTTTTTCATCAGATATGACAGGTCGAATTGCATTAACCAAGAATATCATGGCCTGCCGAAGTGGGGTGGCAACATATTCAAATTTCCCGAATATGGATTCTATTCGGTTCACTGGTGTCACGAAACGGAACCAACTACTGTACGTATAACGTAAAGCTGAAAACGGGCTTTGAATATTTGGATTCGGTCTGAACATTTCTCGTCCCACTCTTCCCATACGTCGCTGTCCACAGTGGACAGGCAACCATGATTGCTCTACCAGTGTTGTGGGGGCTGTGTTTCAACATCATAAGCGCTGCTGCAGGCTTACTTGACCCCGTTACCAATCTCGTCCATGATCCAATCTGCGTTCGTATTGAACATGCTGTATCGTCATCCTCTGGCGTATATTATTTTGGTGAGCATACTGTGGCTGGAAAATGGGGTTGGTTTCTGGGCTGACAACATAACCCAACATCAGGACACCCGTTGTATTTCAAAGGTGTATCCCACTGGGCTTCATCCAGTAGCGAGCTCTCTAAGTGCGTTGTTGAACCAGGCACTGCGGAAGATGTCGCAAAATTGGTACGAAGGTTTCACAAATCGCAAAGCTCATGAATCATTGAATAACTTGTGTTCAGTTGAAAATTGTGGGGGAGACAAAAACGCCATTCGCTGTAAGAGGTCCGCTTCGCGCACGCTGATTCTCAAATTCACGAATATTTCTTCCAGGTCAAAGGAGGAGGGCATACAACCAATGTCGGCTTCTCATCAACCAAGGGGGTTCATATCTCCATGTATCGCTTCTCTGAGGTCAACTATATGGAGGACTCTCAAACAGTTGAGATAGGCGCAGGGCTGTTATGGGACGACGTATACGCCCAACTCGAGCGTCACAACGTCAATGTAGTCGGAGGAAGGGTGACAGGCGTCGGTGTAGCGGGTTTCACTCTTGGTGGTGGTAAGATGAACAGTCAATTATACTTGCACTTTTCTAGACTTCGCAATAGGCTACTCTTGGAAGACAAATCAGTATGGTTTAACTGTAGACACCGTCGTGGCATTCGAGTTGGTAACCCCAGCTGGTGCTATTGTGACGGTGACTGAGAAGACGGAACCTGAGTTGTTCTTTGCATTGAAGGTGTGTTCTGCCATGCTATAAATCTGGAGCTCAATTTGACGATTATTTTTCTAGGGAGCGCAAAACAATTTCGTGAGTCATTTGGAAGTCAGCCGATGCCTTTTGAGGTCGCTGATCTGGACGCGTCAAACAGGGAATCGTGACCAAGTTCACCTTGAAGACGTTCCCTCAAACTCAAGTTTGGGTACGACAGCCTTCACATATCTTCAGACCCCACTCAGACCAATTGTGATTTCAAAATTTAGGGAGGTACTATCTATTATACATTACCTTATGTCCATGCCGTCGGTGCGGCCACTGCCGGATTCCACAAAGATATCAAAGATCCAAAAGCCAGCATTATAACGACATTTGGATCTATACTCAATGTGGTGAGGAATGTTCGTCGCATATACTTGTACAAAATGATTGATTTAGTTCTATCGTTCAGCCACTGGCTGTCGCCATGCTATTTTACGACGGACCACAGCCGCCAAACGGCACATTCGACGCATTCCTCAATCTCCCCTCCTTGAGGAAGGATGTTAAGACCAGATCGTTCTCATCACTTGTCAAATCGTCGCCGTCCAATTTCACTGATTCCCAGCGGTAAGCGGTACCATGTTGACATCTCATCTTGTTTCTCATGAAATCTACCAATTTGAACGATTCATCCAGGGGCATGTTTGATACAGTTCCTCTTCTCGACATTACTCCTGATATCGTGAATGCCGTTATCAAGGAAACTGCTGTACGTCCCCATCTAAATATTTTGTTCCCAGTAACTTGAATCTAAGGCATTGCTTATTTAGATCATGGGCGCCAAGCTCACTCTCGGAACAAACACATTCTTCTCATTCTCCGTTGAACCCTTCCTACAGGACCTGTACTCGCACAGTACCTTACCCAGCGCATTCCCTTGGACACGAACCCAGCCATACATGCCACTCAACCTCTACGCTGCGTGGGTTCTACCCCTCGCCGATGCTCTTTTCCACTCGGAGGTCGAAGCATGTTCAAAGCGCATTCGCGAAATCGCAGTCAACCAGGGTCAGCTTATCAGTCCAGATGCACCCAAGTATGTCAACTACGCACCGAAGGGAACTGATATCGGGATGGTGTTTGGTCCTACGGATAATATCGAGAAATTGAAGGCAGTGAAAAGGGCCGTCGATCCGGAGAATGTGATGGCCTTGGCGGGTGGTTTCAAAATACCACTTTGAACTTATTTACGATGATACCCTACTCCGTCGATCAGCGCGGAACCTTACATATATTTACCGTTATATTTATTTCTTATTTCAATATCCACTCTTTTCCTGTGTCAGATTATTGCCTCATAATAAATAGCCTTCGAGGCCTTCGCAGCTAATCAAACCGATAATAGGCGATTCGCTTCATGGTACTTAATCGGTGTTTGCGGACCGACTCTACTCAGCGCGTACTGAAGCGATGCCAACCATGGAAGACATGCCAGTTCCATGACAGAGAAAAAGAAGAGTTGATTCGGAGGTACTACATATACAAGAAATTCATACAAGTCATTGAAACCACGTGTCGTAAACCAGATCAAAAAAAATGAAAAGAAAAAAGTGAAGATCACCACGAGGATGACCAGAATTCTTGGACGAGAATCCCTCAAACTGACACCTTCTCAGAAGTTGAATGCTTGGATTCGCCCTCGCTTGAGTGGTTGTCAGCTGCTTCGCGTGCACGAGTTTCATCCTCCATGATAGCGTCGTCCTGAGCGGCACCCTCGAGGAAGGCCGTCTTGTGCTTCTCGAAATGAGAGCCGTGTTTCCTGAACGAAGATCAGTTGAGCAGGCCGTTTTGATGCGATAGGAGAGTACTCACTCAGGACCGATAATGGTGATGAAGATCACAAAGGCGGCGACGACGCCGATAAGGATACCTTGCACAGTGGCATAGTCGGGTACATTGGTGGGTTTCCCGTTGATCATAATAGTCGTTCGGAGATTCTCGCCTCCAGCTGGAAATGACGAGAAGTTAGTGAGGAATTGATCGTTAATGGACATTCCGACTTACTGGCTTCGATCTGTGCTGATGCGGAGGACACCATCTGAAGAGTGGCGAAGTACGATTGAGATGAGCATCCAGTATGCGGAAGGAACGAACTTACGTTTCCGAGTTGATACGCCACACCTGGGAAGGTGGCACGGAACGCTGGAGGAGACATCTCAGCGAGTTGAATGGGAATCTAGATGAGATACAGTGGATCAATACACATTGCACGACAAGGTCAGTGGCAAGGGAAAATGACGTACGACACCCCATGCTCCTTGGACACCCCATTGAATGCAGAAAGCACCAGCGGCGAGTGAGCTAAAGGAGGATGGCAGGATCCAGAGTGGAATGAATGCTGTTCATTCAAATTGATGAGATGACAACGTTTGTTTAACAAAAGATGCCAGCGTACCTCCAATTAGCAGAACATGAATGCTAAAACGAGAGAAACCAGGTCAGCCACTGTCCGGTATGCAGTGGAGATAAAATTAGAACGGACATGATTGTTAAGCGACGCCCGATGTATTGACTCAGCCAGCCGGCAAATATTCCTCCCCTTGAATTAGTGTCAGTTAGCGAGAACGACCTGTGAATGTTGGACTTGAACTTACGCAAGAGCGCCCTGTTTAGTTGGAGAATAATGGAAAGGTTTCCAGTGGTCCGAGGAGATGTGAGGGATAGTGGGGTCACGTCGGGAAGACAATAGAACGTGAGGGCATAAATGTCCGATGATAAGGAGTCAAGTATATATGATAGAGGGATTGGAGTGGACGAAAGGGCAATCAGACACAGAAATAACGCGGAGAGTTGTGAATAAGAGACATACACAGTTGCCGATAATAGTCGCGACCGTCGCGTCGTGGGATGTAAATCCCTTAGATTGCTGGAGATAGGTGGGATACAGATCCTGCGTTTAAAAAAATAGACTGCATGAGTTTCCTGTTCTGACGCGAAAACGGGGGAATAAACTCAAGAATAGAGCGTACCTGAGATCCATGGGAGAGGAAGTTGAAACCTGAGGTAAAAATGGATCAACTCCAAGTTCCGTGAGGCAAATCATGAAATGGGAAAGTGCTTTGAGAGTAAAGGGCCAGGAGGGATCTGATGGACGGGGAGATAGAGGACATACCTGTCATGAGCAGTACAGCGTAGATGCACAGTAACCAGTGCTTTTTGAGCATCTCCTTCGTTTCATGCAAGAAAATCCTCGTCTTTTCCTTGGTGCTCCTCCGTGTGCCCTGTTCCTCTTCCAGCTTCTTCGCCTTCAAGAACACCTCACTCTCTGGGAGGACGGCACGAACGAGCGCTGCGAAAAGAGAAAGTCCAGCGCATGTGAAGAAAAGACTCCTCCAGGTAGATGGGACTTCGGGTACGAGGAACAAATTGACAACAGCGGCGAGAAGGTAGCCAACAGCGTATCCCTCTTGCAAAATACCACTGGCGATACCGCGAACCTCGACTGGGAGATTCTCAAGTGCTGTAGATGCTGCCAATCCCCAAATTCCGCCCATTCCAATACCGAAGAGTGAGCGGAGTGCGAGGAATTGAGGGAATGTCTGAACAAAGCCAGCACCCAACTCGAGAATTGCCACGAGGACAAGATTCCAGACGAGAGGCCATTTACGTCCAAACCGATCTGAGAGAACACCAAATATGACCTATTCGCAAATGAAATTAGTGGTATACGTTTGAGCAAGTGTATATCGACTTACAGCTCCAACGGATCTAAAAAGCAATGTGAGGGTGATAGCGGTCGTCTATGTGGTGTGATGAGTGGGCGATATCGGCAGCCTGTTCGGGTCACTCACAATGTCATGAGTTGACTTTCCGAACTGGTCCTGAAGACGAGTTACGCTAAGAGACACTGAGAAGAAATCCATGGAGTCCGTCAACCAGGCCAGCCATCTTGAAAAACAATGTCAGCGAAAGAAACAGAGTGCGATGTGGCGGTGATGATGGTTGAAAACAAGATGACAGGCCAAGGCGTCGTGCCAAGACGACTTGAAGAGGGAAAAATATCCAAACGGGGGAAGGGCAGAGCGCATCACATCCACCCTCGATATGCTCTTGGAGTAAAAGTCATGAAAGAATGCCGTACCCAGAGAAGAGGTGGGCCCACTGAATCCACGTTAAAGTCATGACCACGGTAAGAAGAGGTCGCGCATTTTGTCGTTGTTCTCGTTTCGGAACCAAATTTTGTAGGAAGTATGGCGCCATGACTGTCGTTAAAAGCCTCTGAGGGCAATAATATGTAGGTAGTGGTAGAGGATACGGAAGGGAAAGGGATGAAGAAATGCGAGGAGTATGGGGAAGAGGGGGAGGGAGGTCAGCAAGACGATCCTGGGACTAAGCGAAGCCTTACCTTGAGTCTTATAGGCGTAACCCACTTTGGATTAGCCACTGATTACGATGGAGTTAATTTTATTGTACGTATGATTCTCTTCCCCAGCTCATCCCTCCATGCAGTGGAATTCACGGTCCAGGAACCCCACGTTCGGTTCCATCTACTTGAATGTTAGATCCTAACTAGTCGATCCTCAACAACTCTTCACTTTAGGTGCATTTGAAGGCGAAATGTTCTCTACATCCTATCATCTGACCTGTTGCTTGCATCACTGGGTTCTCACCAAGAGGAGTATAACTTTATGTGGTGCATTACATGGGGGACGGGTGTCGGATAACCGTTCAATGGGGATAGGATTTTTGAGTTATTTTTAGATATGTGGGAGAAGCAGTGACATCGTCAGCCGAGCTCGTGCAGGAGGCTTCTGAGAAGCGGCGGCATACGGCTCGAGCTCTCGAGTCGACATCTTAGGACAGGAGTGCAATACAAACCCATCTTCAAGGTGCCCCTTCTTCGTACTTTGAACTGAATTACCCTTAAACTACAAAATTCGGTGCTCAGTCAATGTATGGAATGTCAATTCATCCCAGGCGCTCCATATATCACACCAACTATCTTATCTGTATCAGTACAAATCCGATCAACGACATCCAGAGAGGGGTCATGTATACAAATGGACTAAAGGCTACATACGGCGATTCTCCGCCAAAAGTACGAGGAACGCGCATGCTTGCTTCAACCACTGCGGCGTCGTCAACCGAAAATGGACCACTATTTAAGGTAGATCCGGCATGTGTGCAATATAGTTGACTGTTCCAGACGCTAAAGTCAAATTTCGTCAGATTAATTAAACCAACAAAGCCAAGCGGGACATTTCATCTGAACTCAACCCCGACTTACGAATTCCTGAAAGAGAGCCCTGAATAGCATAGTACTTGATCTTGGTAGACATTGCGGCAGGTGTAACATTGCCCTCAAGGCAGATGAGGTACGCGATAAGACCAGCGACATGTGGTGTTGCCATTGAAGTACCGGATATAATATTCGTTGCAGTAGTCGAGCCCGTCCACGCACTGATGATGTTCTGTCCCGGAGCGAAGATGTCGATAACGCTTCCGTAGTTGGAGAATGAGGCACGGGCATCAGTAAACGTGCTCGCACCCACGGTGATCGCAGAAGGAGCGCGTGCTGGGGAGGTGTTTGCAGCATCGGTGTTGGAGTTACCAGCAGCGACTGCAACATGGATACCCGCGTTGGTAAGGGTTGCAATAGCACTGTCGAGTGCGGTAGCAATACCTCCTCCGAGGGACATTGATACGACACTGGGACGGCCTGTAAGCCGAGCATTGTTCAAGACCCAATTGAGGCCATTGATTCTACGTTATATACGTCAACTTGAATGTAAGAGACGAATTTAACGTTTTGTGAGCACACGAACGACGCCCATATCCGTGGTGGAACCACTTCCAGCATCACTTAGGACTTTGACGGCGTACAGAGTGGCCTTTTTGGCTACACCATACCGCCCTCCAGCAGCCGTGCCACTGTTTTGAACGTTGTGGTGATCAATTTAGGTCGATTCCCATTGAAAGTCAAGGTTAACTTACCCGCAATGAGTTCCGTGGCCATTACCATCGGCATTTTGGTAACTACCAAATGTGGCACCCCAGCGAGCGCGTCCCGCAAAATCAGAATGGCTGGTGTTGATTCCAGTATCCACAATGTAGATGTCCGCACATCCACCTGCAGAGCTATCGTAAATGAATGTGAACGTGAGGCTAGTCTCCGATCCTGATAGACGAGTCTTGGATGACAGCCGTGCAATACCCCACGGTGCGTCTGTCCTAAAACAGAGACGAGAGAAGGTGACTTCCAATCACGGCGACACGACAAGCTGACTGTCTTACTGGATCACTTTGGTCATAGTGTGCATGATTCCATCTTCGGCGACGAGAGTTACATCTGGGTGAGCACGAAGCTTGGCGAGAGTAGCCTCGTCGAAGTGACCAGAGAAGCCGTTGATGATATCCAACTTGGCGACGATTTGAGAGTTACTTCCTTTGGCGAGGCTTAGGACATCAGTGTGTGAAGCTCCTTTCCTCAGCGTTATGATATGCCGACCCGTCGTTTCGCCTGCATAGCGCTCGACATCACGCCTGAATGGGGTAAGCGCTCCATTTACAATGGCGACGAAAAGAGTTAGGGCTGTGAGCTTTCTGATAAGGGAATTCATCGGTTTGCGGAGTGTCTGAGGTTGGAACTGTGCGAGAGTCACTTATATGTATCCCTGGTTTAGTAATATAATAAATCGCAAACAAAGATGAACCGTGTGGTACACTCTATGGGACAGAATGGAGTTGTTCTGAAGACAACCCCAAGATCATCGAAGGATCACCATAAGCTCCGGGTACGTATGCTCCAACATTTCAACGGTGTTCAGATAAACAGCTTCTATGTGCGATATGAGTGAAGCCTGACAGTTGTTTTATCGCACCATATGGGCTCACTGACTTGGCGAATATTTGATACCGGATATTTTTAGTGACTTTGAGCCATTCAATACCCAGACTTAGCGCACTCATCCAAAGTCTTGAATGATACGAGAGCTTGAGGTAGTGGGTGAGATGGAAGATTGAGCCGCCAACATGATTCAGTAGGACGTCCTTTCTTTATCAACTATCACACCGAATCGAATTTAGTTGATACGCAAATCCTCTCCGTATTAAATGACAATTCAACACTCCATGTATATATAAGACCGAATATCTGATCCTTATCAGCGCAGAAGTGATCACAGGCTAAAGTTGCTCATAACGATATGCCTAATGCACATGGAAATACTTCGCATTTCAGTGATATCTAAGGCAAATCTGGCATGTGTGCCAAATAGTTGACAGTCCCAGATGCTGAAATATGTTCCCGTCAGTTAAAGTAGGGTGGGGAATGAAAGTAGGGTGAATAGGGTGAATTACGAATTCCTGAAATAACGTCCTTCAAAGCGTAGTTCTTTATCTTTGTTGACATCGCTGCAGGAGTAACATTACCCTCAAGGCAAATAAGGTACGCAATCAACCCAGCGACATGTGGAGCTGCCATCGAGCTACCGGATAATATATTCGTCGCTGTAGGGGAGCCTATCCATGCACTCATAATGCTCTGGCCAGGAGCCCAGATATCGAGGACGCTGCCATAGCTGGAAGTCATGAGACGGGCATCAGCGAATGTGGTGGCACCGACGGTGATGGCAGAAGGAACGCGCGCAGGAGAGGTGTTGCCAGCGTCGGCGTTGGAGTTGCCACCAGCAACTGCGACATGAATCCCCGCGCTTGTTAAGCTCGTAAGAGCGTTGTCGAGGGCTGTCGAAACACCGCCCCCTAATGACATGGAGACGACTCCTGGCCGACCCGTAGCCCGAACGTTGTTCATGACCCAATTCAGACCGTTGATGCTGTGACAGGTAAGTCAGGTAAATTATGCCCCATAAATTTGATACACAACGCACATATCAGTAGTAGTTCCACTGCCAGCGTCGCTCAATACTTTGACGGCGTACACAGTGGCAGCCTTGGCGACGCCGAACTGCTTTCCAACGGCTGTGCCACTGTTTCAAATTACAGAGAACCTGTCAGTAAATTCCGTCGCCATCGAATATGCCTTTTACTGTGCGCACGCGCAATGGGTTCCATGACCGCTTCCGTCACCGCTGGTATAATTACCAAAGGTGCCTCCCCAGCGAGCACGTCCCTCAAACTGAGCATGGGTGGTATAGATACCAGTGTCAACGACATAGATGTCTGCACATCCACCTGCAGAGCTATCGTAAATGAATGTAAAGTTTAAACCGGTCTCTGGACCTGAGAGTCGAGTTTTTGATGAGAGTCGGGTAATACCCCACGGCGCATCTGTTCTAGGAAAGGTGTGAGAGACCTTGAGCAAAGGGACACATCGAAGAGTTATCGATGCTCTAGAAGTCTTACTGAATAACTCTAGTCATGGCATGCATGATACCATTCAGCAACGAGAGTAACATCCGGATGAGAGCGAAGCTGAGTGAGAGTGTCCTCGTCGAAGTGACCAGAGAACCCATTGATGATGTCCAGTTCAGTGACTATTTGAGAGTTGGTTCCTTTGGTGAGAGCGAGGACGTTGGTGCGCGGAGCCCCTTCTCTCAGGGTTATGATATGTCGACCTGTAGTTTCGCCGTGATAACGCTCAACTCCACGCCTGTATGGAGCGAGGCCCGCCAGAACGGCCTGGGATGCGAAGCAGAGAGTTACGACTATAAGCGTCTTTGTGCTCATGGGAAACATGTTTCGTACAGTTGGTGTATTGAATCCGGGGTCTAGCGTCGAAAGCGTAGTATGAGCATTATGTATACCTCTGGCTCCCATTCAGCGAATACAGAAAGCACATGGCAAACTGTATAGCGCAAGCTAGAGAAGTTCTGAAGATATGCTCAGAATCAGAGAAGAAGTAACAAGTTCCGGATAAGCATTGAATAGTGTTTATATATTCTACGCCCATTCTGCGCATCCATCACCATCTGAATAGGCCATGACAGCTATCGTCGTTGTGGCGTCTTGGCACACGCGTAACGTTGGTGTCCTGTTTCTTTCTAGAAACCCCTGAAATTAAGAGATTGACAACTTATCATCGGCTCTACGATGCTTCGACACGTTAGAGAGGTTAAATTTATTTTGTGGTAATAATACAGATGTTTGAAATTTAGTTGATATAGTAGAGCTATGCAATACCAGAGGAGAATGTGTATTACACTCTTTAAGCAGAGTTGTGTGCAAGGTAGTTGACGGTTCCAGATGCTGAAAGCAATTTCACCTCAGTTCAATGAACTAGAAGACAAGAAACACGCGACTTACGAATTCCTGAGATTACGCTCTTGAGAGCGTAGTTTTTAATCTTGGTGGACATAGCAGCGGGAGTAATGTTACCCTCAAGGCAGATTAGGTAGGCAATGAGACCAGCAATGTGTGGGGTTGCCATTGAAGTACCAGAGATGGTGTTGGTAGCGGTGGTGGAGCCCATCCATGCACTGACGATGTTCTGGCCAGGAGCGAAGACGTCGACGACGCTTCCGTAGTTGGAGAATGAGGCACGGGCATCAGCGATGGTGGTGGCACCGACAGTCACGGCAGAAGGAGCGCGTGCTGGGGAGGTGTTTGCAGCGTCGGTGTTGGAGTTACCAGCGGCGACTGCCACGTGGATACCTGCGTTGGTGAGGGTTGCAACAGCGCTATCGAGTGCGGTAGCAACACCTCCTCCGAGGGACATTGAGACAATTGAGGGACGTCCAGTTGAGCGAGCATTGTTCAATACCCAGTTGAGACCGTTGACGCTGTTGGATATCTATCAGTAAGCCCACTCGTTTACCACAAAGATATGACTTACATATCGGTGGTAGAACCAGATCCAGCGTCGCTCAAGACCTTCACAGCGTAGATGTTGGCACCCTTTGCAACACCGTACTGAGATCCAACGGCGGTGCCGCTGGTAAAAGCAAAGTTAACCTCGGGCCTGGGATTTAAAAAACACAAAGGCTCACGCGCAATGGGTTCCGTGACCGTTTCCATCCGCATTAGCGTAGTTGCCAAATGTAGCTCCCCAGCGAGCGCGTCCACCGAAGGTGGTGTGGGCGGTGTTAATACCAGTGTCAACGATGTAGACATCAGCACACGCTCCTGCAGAGCTATCGTAGGTGTATCTGAAGGTCAATGAGGTGTCTGTGCCAGAGAGACGGGAGGTGGAGGAGAGACGGGCAATTCCCCAGGGGGCGTTGGTCCTGCAATTTGTCAATTGAAAGGTCTGAAAACAGAAACATAAAAAGGGACGTACTGTGTGGTCGCGGCCATAGTGTGCATGATACCATCTTCGGCAACGAGAGTGACGTCGGGGTGGGCACGAAGCTTGTTGAGGGTCTCCTCATCGAAGTGACCAGAGAAACCGTTAATGATGTCAAATTCGGCAGTGACTTGGGAGTTGGTACCCTTGGCAAGGCCGAGAATGTCCGCCCGTGAGACACCCTCCTTGAGTGTGATGATGTGCCTGCCAGTGGTCTCACCCTGGTAGCGCTCGATGGTGTGCATTGGTGACGCAGCAGCCATAGCCGAAGCGACGAAGAGGGCGAGAGTGGCGAAAGTGTAAGTGAACCTCATGTTGGTTATGCTGGATGTTTTCGACTCGGAGGAGCTGTAGAGAGTCTCAAATTTTGAACCTGGTATTTATATGTTTTGTCTCTCGATAGAGTCGCGAATAACCAGTGAATGCGCATGGTCATAATTACATGATGAACAAGGTGCTGTTGTCTCTCAGCACCCGCCAAACGTGGCTAATCATAATCCAGCTGACAATATCCGGCCCACTTGCTGGATGGTAGCAGATGGAGCTCATACTGGGTGTCGCGCTTGAGCAAGAAGTGCTGAGGTGGTAGCAAGTACGACGACTGCTGCTATTTTTAGCACGGCTAACAATCAATCAAGGGTATAATTCGGATTTATAGAACGACGATCACTCGCACTGAGCTATGATCCAAATAGCTATAACAGAAGATAGCATATAAATGCAAATACTATGATATCAATTGAATAGTCGGGAAATTACTCTGAGAGTTTTTCAGTGCTCTATGTCATTGCTTTCGATTACCGCCTCAAATAGATCGATAATTTCATAGATCAAACACTCTACAAGGCGAAAAGATACCACCTGAGTCACCATTGTCGCTGTCGAGAAGCACTGGTGTTCATGCATTCTATCAAAACATGATGGAGAAGAAGCATAACCACATCGTGTCGGCGACAACCAGCAAAGCACTTTTTGAGCTATTTCAAGAAACGTCACTTACGATATTTTTAGCCGCCTGATAACTGAATGATAAGACCACGAGCCATTCATCACATAGATAGGTAGGCCACGCTATCTGTGGGTTGCTAGAAATGGTGACGTGGTTGTTGCGGGCGTCGTTCGCGTCTGATGACCACTGACCAGTCCGACGAGCAGTGTGTTTCATTTCAGAGTCATGTAAAACGTTAGCAGGTGGACTTTTTGGTCCGCATGTGCACTCCGTCTCGTGTGCATCGACGGAATCGGCTCATCCGATTCAGCGCTCTCTAGCTCTCAGCTGACATGGCTACTTTGTGGTGTCCGTTTAGACCTTCAGATGGAGCTCTTGTCGCTGGACCAATCTTAAACGACAAGATGGCAGCTCAAGGCGTTGAACTGAGGACCCGTACCGGCGACAACCCTTTTCCATACACACAAAACATGGGTATAATTAAATAGAGGGATATAATGATACACAAATATTGTAAAGGATACACTAATAATACTCATTCTCGGGCGGGTCTTAGGGTTACACTAACGTTCACCTCGTTGTGGCCGTACGCGGAACGAAACCGGGGTTTGGGGCCTTCGCTATCTTGTTCGTAGCGCATTTCAATGTTGAGACCTTCTGAATCTGATTGTTCTATCCGCTCTCTCGTGTCTCTCCTTTCTCGCTGTTGACTCTTAGTCGGATGTTCGACATGTTTCACCACTGCGCCAGGAGCACGACCAACCTTTTTCGCTGAAAGGGAGGCTATGAGCGGGCTTGTTTTTATAGCCACATTTTGGCCGTCTGCGATGGAGGGGTTTGTGACATTTTCGTTGGATGCGTGGGATACCACGGGAAAGGGATTTGTTCCAAGTCGATAGGTAAGATAGCCACCGCTGCCGGGTCCAGATATAGGAAGAGGAAGTCGACTCTTCTTGGGCGCCCTGGGTCGTTTAAGTTCGGGTATAGCTTGCCCCGGGTATGTGTTAAGAGATGTTGGTATCGGCATAGAGTGTTGTAAAGGACTGCGAGCCTCGTGTAATATCGATGTCGTGCTTGGTCGAGGCGAAATAGACAGTCTCGCAGTCAAGGGTGAGTCGGACCTGTTGCGGGATTCTAAATGGTGTCGGTGCCCAGAGGGGCTATGGCGACGAGAAGCCTTGGCTTTTGTCTCTTTCACCCAGTCGTGTCCTCGTTGATGGTGTTGCTGCTGCGAGCGTGTATCCATCTCACAACACCGGAATTGAGGGTACGGCGACCTGTTGTGCGTTACGCGTCGTACTTCTGAATTGTAGTTGTGTGCACGATGATGCATGTGATTAGTGAGAGACGGGCCTGACCAGGGGTGATGATAATCTCGAATTGCCTCCCCAGTTCTGCCTCTGTGTTCGTTCCAGCTCTCTGAATGAGTAAATTGTTCAGGGTAGGATGGTGGGTATGCTCGCGACATCCCACGGGTATCAAGACACAAGTGACATTGACATTCATCCGGATAGAGCTGATGCGATTGCTTCTCACATCTATCATCGCACCAGTGGTGTGGTTGGGACGAGACATGGTGTTGGTAGTGTGTAGACCCCTTTGGTGGGCAGTATGCAGCGCAACATGGGCTGAATCAACGCCAAGGGTTAGTGGGAACGATGATCGAGGGGAGAATAAGACACACACCCTGAACACACTACTGCGGATGATGAAGTTTTCACAATGCTACGACTTGTTATCCGTTGACTGAGTGAGCGGCTCGTATCTTTAAGCGTGTATAAGACCCCAGGTCAATACAGTGAGGATACATGCGTACCGTGAGGCATGATAAGAGGGGGAGTGTAATCCTAGTAGTGTGGGGTAAAGTGTTGCGAAAGAGCCTCGTTGATCAACGTATGGCGGGGGAGGAGGAATGAATGGGTGTGCGATGACTGAACCAACCCATCCGATTTTATAGTTTCAGTCCACATCTGTTCGAGTTTCAGCAGGGCCGCCTGAACCCTTGATCTAAGGGCATCCTCGGTGACTTCCCACACCTGAATGTATATTCGCCCCCTGATTCCGTGCATTTGAATGTACCGGACGCCCCAACGAAACATTGTGATCAAGGCCTTGTGTTTGGTATCATTCGTAGGAGTAGAAGAGGAGCCTCTGAAGAAGGTTCCGACCAACCACTGACTCGGATGAACAAACGACTGAAATCATCTCGTCTAATTCGGCGTCACGGGCGCTCCGAGTCAAGCCAAGGTGTTCCTCAACACGCGTACCGTTCCCCCTATATATTGTTATTAGTGGCGATATGTTTGATGAAATATATTGATGGAGATGTATGCATTGTATGTGGCATCTCGGCATTATGAACATTATGCAGACTTTACGATGAATTCGTGCATGGGTCGCACCTTGAGGTATGCGCCTACATGGTAAATGGGCTAGGACTGCTGGCTGACTAGGAACGAACCTGCCTGCATCATTACTCAATATTCAATGCTGTGCATGTCCGGATATCTATAAGCGATTGAGTGTAATCCAATAAATACAGGCTCCTCAATGTGGTAACAGGAATCCAAGGGGAACAGATAAATGGTCTCACAAAGTCGACGCCTGAATAACAACTTGCTCTTCACATTCAGTAAGTAGATGCCGATATTCAACAATGTCCATGATGAATTCAATATTGATATAAAATAACCGGCATCGTATATAGTACGTGAAAACCCAATAAAAAAAGCAACTGTAGACGCACTATACGAAACATTAGATAAATAAGCCTGAATGGAGCAGATACTTGAGTACTTGAATAAATAACGAGCGAGGCAGCGACAGCGATGGAAAGCGATCGTAAAGCGGGGATGTGGATGTGAAGTGAAGTACATGGGTGATGATACAAGAAGTTTAAGCGCATTGCATTGCGAGTTGAAATCAACCAAGAAAATTTGTGGGTTCCACGTAGATGGGTAGAATGAATGATGAGTGAATGGATTGGATTTCGAATACATAGTTAGGGTCCTTTTAGAGGTGAAGTAAAGAAGAATGAGATTACCCCGGGATGACCTATACTTCATCGTATTGTATACTCCTCTGAACATTCACCTCAACCTAAACCAAAATCACATCAGCTTAACTCAATACGTAGGAAGTCCATTAATAAAAACTCAATCTCACCGGTAGGACGCCCCTCAACCCCGTCCTCGAATTCACACTCGCATCAAGTTCCAAATCCGCCGTCTCTCTCGAATACTCATCACTCCCCTCATCCGACTTTTTCGTGCTATACTCTTGCCCTCCCTCCTGAGGCTGATTAATCCCCGCACGCATAAGCCCAAAAGTCGGGCTTATCGGGCTCAGGCCCCCATTGTGCGCCGCCGCGTATTGCCCAGAGGCGTACCGCCGGCTTTGGCGGTTCGCGGCTGCCTCGGTTAGGGAGAGCTGTACCGGCGTTCTCTGGGATCTGTTTGATTTGAGCGCGGAGCCTGAGGAGATGGAGTGGGCACGTCGGATTCGCACGCGCATGTTTAGCCTAGAGGGAATACATGGTGGGTGAGAATGAGAATGAAGATAGGGTGCGAGAGGAGGGGAGGTGCTACTTACGTGACGAGTAGTGAGTTGGCGTAGACTGGGTTTGTAAGAGAGCGCAAGCGCAGCGTGGATGACCGATGTGTGATGTTGCGATAGAAGGTGAGAAAGTTGACAGGTCAATATGCACAGCGATGATAAGCGATGGCTATTGGTGGTGTTAAAGTTCAGGAGGAACACGACGTACGCTTGGATATCACAAAATGCAGACCCATGAAGATAAGGTTGTTAGGCATGATCAGCCACTGGTTGCGAAACGTGCTGCCAGATCAGATTTTGACCTAATGCCATACTAACTGAGACTCACACAGATCATTGAGACGATGGTGCTTGCACTATTATGCGTCCCTTTGTCAGACTAAACTAGGAGAAAGTGAGGGAAAGAGGTCACATACCATGTCAACGACCCTGTCTCAAAAGCATATCGAATTAATGAGTCGATAACGGCGTTGAGGCTACCAGTGTGGTGTTAGTATGACACGGCGGGAGGAGTTATAAAAAAAATGCAGTAAAAAAGTTCAAATTGAATTGAATAAGAAAGAAAAGAGAAAAACTAGCGGAGAACCAAGGCAACCCATTACGCAAACCGAACCCATCAAAAAACGAAAAAAAAAGACAAACCAGAAAATTCACCGACGCATAGAAAATGTAAATAAGCCGACTTGAATCCAGAAGCCGCAACCCATCCGGCGTTCAAGCAACCGAACAATCAAGCGTCTAGATTCAATTAATGAATTAAGCTCTGAACCCTCTGTTTTAGAATATCAGGGTCGCAGCCGTGCACAACGGCCACGAGGCGGGGAGCCGAATTGGTTGTGTTGGACGTTGGCGTCTTCAAAGATGAACGTCAAGGTGGAAAACAAAGGAAGATAGGTCGTGAAGCAGGAAGAAAGGAAGAACGAAAGAACGAAACAAAGGAAGAAATGGTTCTGAACGTACTTTGCAGCCCCTGTACGACTTGATCGCAACAACACAAAAAGCGAACCTGTGATGAGGATGTCGAGTCCTGATGAGAGCGCCAGACCGGTTGTGAATATCCACTAAAAGCGAACATAACATGAATTAATGTCGGTTCAGGGCGAATGAAAGGAAAAGTGAGGTGGGGTGGGGATGATGAATGAATGAATACGCACATGTATTTGGTCCTTGAATTCGCTGAATGTCTCCAGTTGGATCCTATGAACTCGCGATGAGCATATACATACATCGGCAGAATTGGGATATCGGATATTGAGGTGGAATAGAATGGAACAGAATACTTACATTTTTGCGGTACAAACTAGAATCCGGATGGAATCATAAATGAACGTCGAATTTCATTAAAATCGTTTATGAACGCGAGAAATGTGGGGCGTGAAACATACCACTTGCTGATACTGGAAAAAGAGCATAGGTTAGTCGTGATTAAGAAGATGGCGTGCCGTTAGCGTTGAATGGCCCAATGAAGTTAGACGCGAATAATAATTGAAATCCAAAAGAAAATAAAAAAGAGGGACATGTGCTAAAAATAGCACGCCTTCATCCAACGCGGGATTGAATACCAATCCAACCTCGATTCCGGTGAACACCGTCATGGAGTTGATACCAGAACCTCGAGGGTTTGCGATAGGCCACATAACAAGAACAGCGCAATAAAGGAAAGAAAAGACGAGGTGATGGATAACATTTAAAAAAACAAAAAAACAAACCGCGACACTCACGGAGACGCAACACCACCAGTATCAGCTAAGGTCAAACGAAATCAGTCAATCAGTCAATATGAACCCCAAATTTTGCGCCATCATCTCCTGATAGCGCCGATGGTAAATGTAAAGGAAGTGAAGGTACGTACGATAGGGGTTGTGAGATACCAATTTCTCTGGCTCACTATCCAAAACGAAATCAGCAGCTGAGTCTATTTTTGGCTCAAAGTTGCGAGTCTTTCGGAGGGACGAACTTACGCGTATGAATGCGATGGGTAAAGAAGCTGATCAGAATCAAATTATGTGAGATGTTAGAGGGGAGAGGATGCGGGGGTACGTACACGTGGACCAAGAAGGTTAAGATGGCCTGTCGTAACGAATCGAGGAATGAATGAATGGGGTTTGAGAAGGGAATTGGAAGAGGAATCAGATGATACAGGGTGGCGATGCACGGGGAGAAGGAGGTTTTAAAAGTACCGTTATGTTATAGGTTATAGGGCATTCTGTCAGATTTCATACTACGGAAAGTTGTGGAGAGTAAGACAGACTTACGGTGAATACGATAGTGAGCTAGATGTTGTGCATCCGAATTTCCAAATAGATTGCATCAGTGGAAGGGTGGAAGGTGATAGCGAGGATAAACAGTTTAGCCATATTATGGCACGTAGAAAGATTTGAAGAATTGTGGAGTGAGGAAGGAGCGGGATAACATAACATAACGATTCAAATATGAAACGCATAGAGGAGTCATAGCGATGATACCGTCATCGACGATAGGGACAGATATATTCATGAACAGTGGGGTGGAGCGATGAGTAACGACAGTGGTTCAGAATTCAGATAGTGAGCAGGGGGCGGTTAGAACTAACCGCAAGACTCCAATGGATATCATCGATCTGCTCTGGGTGTCCGAAACTCTTGATGAGATAATCCCAGAGACACGACCAGATGAACGCGCTGTGGCCGCTGTCGAGAAACCTGTGAACATGGTGAATGGTGAGTCAGTTGGGTGCGTTAAAACAATGTGTTGTGACGGGACACGCCACGTTGATTGACGCGACGTACCATATCGCTAGAACCTGGTTGGGGGTTTTGAGGTTGGTTAATTTAAGTTGGAAGGAGGTGAAGGATGGAGAGGAGGCGTACGAGTAGTTTGAGAGCTGCTGTGTCCATGGGGTATAGTTTGAAGTATAGCAGCACTTGGATGATGACGACGCCTGAGAGCCTGGGCCGCGTCGTCGCATCAACGATTCATAGGCGAAGGAAGCAGAAGAAATATAAAACGTACAGTGAAGCAAACAGTCCTCCGATGAGCAGTGCCCCAAATGTTTTAGGTACGTCTACTGACATCCTTATTCCTCCTTATCACGATACCTAGTAATAGAAAACAGAAACGAAGGTGAGGGGAAGGAAAGGAAAGGAAAGGAGGGACAAAGCGTCGTGGACGTAGGCTGGATGAAAAAGCGAAGGAGGGGGTTATGGAATCAAGTTCATACGTATTTATAACTGTGCATAGGGCATCAGTGCTACGTATACCTCTTGACCCGGCGGAGATGACCCGAGATGTGAATTTTATTTTATTTTATTTCATGTTGTAAGCTTGCATGTAAGGATGTAAGTGTAACTGGACTAAGAGAGTGTAGGTAAGCTTCGGACAGCGCCCAAAGGAAAGAAACATGCTAGTAAGATTGAAAGAAGCTCATCATGCCACCCAAGGTGCGCAGGGGTGACATAAACTCAATTCTTAACGGACGGGGACTGAATTGGAGCTAATCCTTACGGGGAGATTGATTTGAAGGGTTGATCTAGGGTTTGTGGGCTGCCGAGTCGGATGGGGTGAAGGCACTTTCGGTTTAAGGAAGACAAGGGTATGGAAGAGGTTACATGCCTGCTCGATGCATGGAGGTGTATACGGGGTGTGATGTGTTACTGTTCTTCTTCGTCTAGCTGAATGAAAAGAGCATGCTGGTGGTAAATGAAGCCAGAAGTGTCAGGGAGCATTGAAGGCGGCATCGGCCGTGAGTTCATGGAGATAAGATTAGATGAATTGGATCCGAAGTAATCCCGCTCTTGACGGCATAGCCAAAATCCAGACTCAGTGGGCGCAGCAGTTCCCACAACCAGAAGACGGAGTGGGTTCAACGATGTGTATTCACACCACTCTTTGCACAGCTCGGAAACTCAAGAGATTGAAGGAACGTACTTTATTTCAGACAAGAATACTTTCGCTTAGAGATCACTTCACAACGACAGCGACAGCCACAGGGCAGGGTGAACGAAAGCGACAACAAACGCCAGGCCAGGGACGGCCACATACACCGCATGAAACCCAAAATAAAATAATGAAAACCACCATCAGAGACGCTGCACAAAGTGCTCTACAAGTCTAGACGGTCATACTGACTCTCCTGTCGAACAGTATCAAATCCCGACTTCGCACCACTGTGCTTCCACCTGTGCTGGACCTCTGCTCAATACACCCGACCAAAATATCCATCACCTACTCTAACGGCCTCCTCTCCCTCATGTTCAGCCCTACTTATTTCCCACCTACTTGGACTTTCCCCCCGTCAGTTGCCAGCCCTTGCTCGTTTGATTCCTTTTCGACGTGATTATCATCACCGTGGGCAATCGTCATTGTCCCATTCCCCATGTAAGCCGGCCAACGCGCACTTGTCACCACCAACCACATGCTCTCGCTTAACCTAAACTCATTAGCATTTGATTCCGAGTATATGTTTAAAATTCCCCACCCTCGTTGCTCGTCCTCTTACTTATGAGCAACAAAGGTACAAAGTACATCACTCTATAGTACTCGCTCTTTCTTGCGGGTAACGAAGATATCGTTATTGAACGCGCTGAGTGAGGGTGCCATATCTGACACCCTTTCACCCCTACCCCATTCCCCCCCCTCTTTCTCTTCACATCACCCACTCCCCTTCTTCCACTTTAGCTCTCACCTCTTTCTTGCAGTTGCGTCGACCAGAGGCTGTATCGACCTTTTTAGCAGGCCGATGCATGGCACGCCGAGTCCGTGAAGCTATATAAAGCGATTGCAAAGCTTCATCTATCTCTCAAGTTTGACTCGCCAATGAAACCGATGATGAGCCCATTAGCCACATCCCCTTGTTTGCGGCTTTTCCCATTCCTGTTATTTCCATTCGCGTCGGTCCAGCGTTCACGCGCAGCGCACGCCGAAGTGCGCTTTTCCCCCCCATTCGTACTAGCAAGTAGCGCCGTTGTATCTCGCATTAGCGTAGTTTATGACACATACCTCGTCTTTGGACATTGTCATTATGTTCCATTCATTTTCTATAAATTAGGTATGTGATGTACATAGTTTAAAGCGCTAATTTCGTTGAAATCGTCAGAATCCATCGTCTTTGTTTTGATTCACCTCAAACTCACCCCCGCTTCTTCTCTCTCTTACGAACTCGTAACGTGCGTCACCTGCATGATTTTTTGTTGATTATCTCAGGGAACCGCACGACTAGAAAAAATAGCATGACGCTGGCTGGGTGGTCGGGTTTATCAGGAGCGCCATAGCGGCTCAGCACATGCGATAAACGTAAAAGCAAAATAACGGTGTTAGACATGGCGGGTCATACCATCAGTCGAATCATTGATACATTGGAAGAGAGAGAGTACACAGGTAGAGATTGCAGAGCGTCGAAGAAACACGCGAAAATCTACATAGCTGATGCCATCATTTCGTTACAACTGACGAAGAAATTGAATGGGGTGTTCTGGACAAGACTCGGAGGAAAAACATGGCATCAATTTGGCGACAACGGATGGAGAAATGAAAGAAGGATACTCTGGCACTCGATTGATGAATAACTATTCCAATCACAATCACCACTACTGAGATTCGAAACATTGTTCGATGCCATGAATTACGTGTCTGATGCCGTGTTTGCGTTACATCGACTCCGTATGAAAGGTACCGTAAGTATTGGTGCTATCGTAAAATAACAATGACTGATGGGAGGACGAAATTCGAATGTTGTACAAGATGGGCGAACGACACGCGAAACGGGGAACTTAACTGATCCCTCGAACAGTATAGAAAATTATTTGAATTGCGACGGAATATAAATTACAAAAATAATATACGTGACCATCGCCGAACGTCGCAAGTACCAGCTGCTTAAGCAATCATAGCGATTGTTTGTTTCTGATAAATGAACCGTTCATCAACAATCTGGCCAGAGCATCCAAAAGAAACAAATGGCAACTCACAATTTCCTGATCCGTCTTGGATGCAGCGCATGTCTTGAGGTTATCCGCAATACCCCAGTCAACCAGTTCAACAGTGATAGTTTCGATCGAGGTTCCTTGGATCAAAAAGTTTTCCTCTTTCATATCGCTGATCAGAGCAGTCAGTGTCGTTCATCTACCATAAACAGCACAGTAAAAAGTCGCTTACGTGTGGAGAAGCTCGAAGTCATTCTTATAATGCATGACGCGCTCAAACAGTTTCGTGTGGATTGCAGCGAGGACTTTCTTTTTCGTCTCCCCAGTGGCACCGGTGTAGAGCGGGAATTCGCTCAGATGTTTCCCATGGATTCGAGTCATCTTGATATAGAAAGAACCGCCGGCTTCGGCCCATCCCTTGAGTTGACCAATGTGCTGCAATCGCTCGACCTCGGGCTCGACGATATACCGAAGCGCCGCCCCTGGCTTCTTGATGACGACCTCGTTCGGGTTAGTCGCGCACTCGTATACGTCGCCGAAGGCGCCCCCACCGAGCCTGGGTCCGAGCGCAGGTGCAACTTTCTCCAGCGCAGGCAAAGCTATAGCGAAGGGCAAGGCATTAGTTCATATCAGCGATGGAGGAGCCTCGGGATTACGAACTTCGACGCGACAACCGCTTCGCTCCGTTAGTTTTCTTAACAGTGCAGACGGGGCCTGCCTTCAAAACTTTGGGGGTGCGTTTCGCCAACATGCGACCATAGACTGAAACATCTTCGATATCTCTGCTGTCTACGAGGGTGCTGAGCGAATCCCATGATCTTCGAACAGCTTCGAGTGAACCCGTACGGGCGTCCAGCTCGACTGGAGCGGCGTTACAGATGGTCAGCACAACGCTGATGGAAGCGAGGAGAGCGTAAGAGAAGCGCATCGTCGGTGAGCTGAATGGGTTTCAAGGTAGAGTGTGCTGCGTAAAGAGATGAGTGAATAGGACGGGACCAGCCTGTCTGAGGAATGTACTATCATTGCAGCCTCGTATTTATACCCCTCGTGCCATGTCAGAAAACCTGAAAAGAAAAGACATTGAGTTTCCCAAGGTCGTCTTCACCGCACTTTCGAGCTCACCGTTCACGCCACAGATTTGTATAATCAGGTTCGTCTTCGGCACATTGTCACTTCCATTCTCTCTACAACTCTATTCAAATCAGCCACTACCTCAGGGCCATCGATAAAGTCCATCAAAACATAACATTATGAATGCAGGTGACACTATCAAAACGTCCAGTTGACATCCACCAGCAACTTTCTGACTTGCGGGTTTGGACTAGACCACACGCTCAAACTGGAGACGCAAAACATCACATTCACAAAAGCGCCATCTGGCAGTGTTGATAAGCAGGGTCGCGTCGTATAGCCATACTGTCTCTCTACCCAACACCACCATGAGCGCATCGTAGCCGCCGTGCCTGCCCGCTCGTATCCAGCGACATTCAATTGCAGTTGACTGTTGAAACTGGCACATCCGCGCGGCGCTATGTTACAGGGGCCAGACGGTGGGCGCATCAATAGTTTAATTCATGCACCCCTCGCGAATTGAATTGACCCAACAGCATTTACCCATCAGATATCAAACACCATTCATTCAAATCGTCAGAAGCTCACTGTTATACAAGTACACAATTACGTAGTATCCAGTGTCGGGACCAACTGAATTATATATGTTAGCATACCGGTGCATTGATACAGGGACATTACCATCTGTCATGGAGGTTTCGATATGCCGTGTCTGGTATGGGCTATGCAATGAGGTTGCAACTTCAAGACGACTACACGCATATCTGAGTACATCGTACGGTGCTGCATTCTTTGAATAATACTTTTTTGTATCGTGACCTCAGCTCGAAACGGGAGATAGAAAGGGGAGATATTGATAACACTTGACATTTTCCTCACGCAACCAGAATTCAAAAGACGAATGAATAATTCAAAAGAGAACTAACAAACTACCAAAACTCGCGACAACAAGTATTTTTAGTTTTCCCCCTCCCCTTCCCGTCCTTTCCCGCCCACCCTGATTTCTTCCCCTCCCTTCCTGCCCACACTGACTTCTCCCCCTTCTCCTCACAACCCGCCCCGATTTTCTTCACCCATCCCACTTCGCCTACGCTCAGTTCTCAGGCACCATCTCCTCCGGCATCGGCTGCCCACCTCCCTCCTTCTCTTTACGAATAGCCTGGACAACATCGTCGACGCGAAGAAGCATGCGCGCGGCTTCGATGGCGGTTTTGAGCGTTTGGATCTGCGGTGATGTGAAAAGGGATGTTAGTAGGGGGTTGAATGGGGGACGAAGAGGAAACACATAGCACAGGTCATCAACGTATCAGAATATAAAAGTCATTAGAAATGAAAAGTCCATGCCATATTAAAGACTCAGAGAAGAGAGAGCCAGCGAGTTGAGCGATACACACCCAACGACGAACGCGCTACCCATGATCAGGCAAATAACGTCAGGGAAACAAAAACCGCGGCCATGCGACTATGCATACGCCCGCATCATCACAGAAAACATCAATGCATCTGGGCGATGGAAGTATGTCTCCCGAAATCGACCGCGTGAGGAGCGCGTACACGGCTTGTACCGATGAAATAACTTCCATGATAAAATGTGTAGAGCGCGGGGGTTTCCGCGCAAGGGCAAGTGAATCGTCACAAAACCCAATGTATGCATATCAATGCCAGCAAAAAAAGGTTTGGCAGTTCTTAAATTGACATTGGAGGCGCTAGTCAAATCCTCTTTACCTTCAATTTGACACTTGGAGCACACCTAACGCGGTGCAACTGCGAGTCAATAGCATTCCACTACTCAGACAACATAGAAAGATTTATATATGAAACTACATGCTGACGTTACTGGGACCCTACCATCTACTCTCACATACCTTGTATCCACCTACCAACCTATGTCTACCTCCTGACTCGACTATCTAACCCTAACCCTCCTCATAGATCCTCTTCCCATTCTTCCACGTGGAGAATGCTGAGGGAGATTGTAACTGGTTGCAAGGAGAAGCCCTAGATTATATTGGTCATGGGGCTTGGGTGTAACCTCCTTATATTTGATTTTGTGCCGTCTTTCATTGTCTCCCCGCCACCTGTCCTCCTTCACCCAAGGATCACTGCTCTGTTACCCATGACAAAACGATGGAGAAAAGGCCCTCGACAATGGCTAAATGGGGATCAAAAAGTCCTTGTTCCCCCATTCTGCTGCTTCTCGCAATTCATTCCTCCCATGATTCTCAGTCTTATACAGAAACGTTGTGCTGGGTGAGCTGTACAAGCTGAACGAGTACTACACGATGCGATGTGCAAGGGGAACGGAGATGCAGATGCAGAGTAGCTCTTGACGTGACATCAACTTCTTAAAGGGCTAAACGATTGCAGCTCAGGACTCTATGAGATATCAACAGGCGCAGCGGCGTCGAAATAAATACAATGCATGTACTAATGTGTAAGTTGCCTAAGACTTGCGCTCGAACCACCTGCTTCGTCTCAGACGCTTAGCATTGCGAAACCATCGAGCGAGAAAACACGGGAGAAGGAAGACACGCATCGACAGGTTGTGCGGAATATAAGTACCCCCTAGCGACTTCAGGAGGTCGTAATGACCATCCTCGAGTCCCGCTGGCGGTGTTCTGAACTCCCCAATCCACTCTTCCACAAACTTGGTCAATTCTCGTTCTCTGCATGGTTCCTCTCGAGAAGTCCCTTGCCAAGCTCGAGGTTGGTTTGAGCCGACGAATGACCCCAGGCACGCACGACACCCAGGTATGAAATTCTGGGGTCTGAAAACCCAGGCGTGTCGATCAGAAAAATTGGTTTTAGTCTTCCGTCGCGGTGAATCCATACGTTAATCAGCTTGCATGCCGAAGCGTGTTGTGTGAATCCAGCTAGTTGGTCCTTTGATAATCCCAAATCCTGCACATCTCCGGCTAGCACTTGTATAAACTTTATACGAAATGATGGCGAGTTTTAGGAGACCATCTCAGAAAGTGATGATGCCTTCCTTACACAGCTTTTCCCGACACCTGTGGGTCCCAGTATTCTACCAAGGGGTCAGCGTCGTGACATTCAATACTAAGCAATGAGCGCCGAGATACTTACGCACACACGAATGCGCAGTTTGCTAGCCACAGTTTCGACGGAAATTTCGCCATTGACCTTGAGGTTACTAAGCTCGGGGACGTTCATCGTGGAACGAGGTGAGGTTGCGGCCGAATATGCTCAGGATGTGTTGACATGTCTGCGACATAATGGTGCGTGGTACACACGAGGTGGTTTCATCCCTGTGTTAAGAGTTAGAATATTTTGGATGTCAGCGCTTCGGCAGAGTTCTCATTCAACGAAGCCCGGCGTGACGACGCTGACCAATACTAACAACCGTGACCAGCCGTAACACAAACGCGTCGTGCCCTGGGCCATCAGTCAAAAAAAGGGAATCGTGTTTTGATCAACTCACCTCTAATCCATCCACTCCTCTCCCATTTTCCTCATCCATCGACATATCCACCATGTCCCAAACGCCCGTATTTGTGATGAGTACGTTATTATTCCGCTTTTTCTCTGGAGGAAGGGGGAGATGCTGATGGTTTCATTGGGTGATCTTGTGTTGTGTGTGTGTGGTGTATGGTGTATTACAGACACTGCCCCCGAGAGGACGTCGGGGAGGAAAGCGCAGGTGTCTAATATTACTGCTGCCAAGGTGCGTTGCTGATTTTCAAGCTTAAGCTATAGTGTTGGATGAGACATGCTGACGAGACTTTGGATATGGTGGACAGACTGTAGCAGATGTTATCAGGACGTGTCTTGGGCCCAAGGCGATGTTGAAGATGATTTTGGATCCTATGGGCGGCATATTGTACGTTTCTCCTCCTCTTTCTCGCTTTTTCTCATCCTTTATGACACAACACTCACCGAACTGCGCGTTTTTTCTACTGATGTGCTATGCTATGACATGATAGGCTAACAAACGATGGCAATGCGATTTTACGTGAGATCGACGTCGCGCATCCTGCGGCGAAGAATATGATCGAGCTAAGCAGGACACAGGATGAGGAGTGTGGAGACGGAACGACGAGTGTGATTATCCTGGGTTCGTCTTTGTACACATATCTTGTCCTACTGACACTGATCTTTTCCTCGTTTTTTCACCTCTTTCAGCCGGCGAAATTCTCGCACAATCCCTCTCTCAACTCGAAAGAGACATCCACCCCGTCGTGATCATTTCAGCATACAACAAAGCCCTGCAAGAAGCTCTCTCCATCATCAAACGAATCTCCATCCCCATCGACGTCAACGACGACGCTCAAATGCTCGCACTCATCAAAACCTCCATCGGCACAAAGTTCGTCGCGCGTTGGTCTGATCTCATGTGTCAGCTCGCACTCCAAGCCGTGCGCACGGTGGCTCAGGAGAATAATGGTCTCAAAACGGTGGATATAAAGCGCTATGCGAGGGTGGAGAAGATCCCTGGGGGCGAGATTGAGCAGAGCAAGGTGCTGAATGGAGTGATGGTGAATAAGGATATTACGCATCCGAATATGAGGAGGAGGATTGAGAACCCGAGGATTATATTGTTGGATTGTCCATTGGAGTATAAGAAGGGGGAGAGTCAGACGAATATGGAGTTTTCGAAGGAGGCGGATTGGGCGAGGGCTCAGGAGATTGAAGAAGAGCAGGTTAAGCAGTTGTGTTATAGGCTGTTGGAGTTTAAGCCGGATTTAATTATTACGGAGAAGGGTGTTTCTGGTGAGTTTTGTCGTTGCCGTTGGTTGCAGCGTCGTTGGGTTACTCATTGTGATTGTGAATGAATAGATCTCGCTCAACATGTCTTTGAGACCAATAACGTCTCTGCTATTCGTCGTGTTCGCAAATCGGACAACAATCGTATCGCACTCGCCGTTGGCGCTACTATCGTCAACCGTATTGAAGATCTCCGTGATGCTGATGTTGGAACGAAGTGTGGCCTGTTCCACATCGAAAAAATCGGTGATGAGTACGTTTTTCAACCTTCTCCGGGTCTCTTTTCCATCTGCTTCACCCATCTCACCTTTTCTCCCCCTCCAGATACTTCACCTTCCTCACCGAGTGTAGCACTCCCAAAGCATGCACCATCCTCCTCCGCGGCCCCTCCAAAGACATCCTCAACGAAATCGACAGGAACCTCGCCGACGCCATGTCTGTCGCGCGTAACGTCGTCTTTGACCCTACTCTTGCACCCGGTGGAGGCGCGACAGAGATGGCGATCAGTGTGGGGCTGCATCAGAAGGCGAGGAGCGTGGTTGGTGTTGAGGGGTGGCCGTATAGAGCTGTTGCTGATGCGATGGAGGTTATTCCGCGCACGCTGGTGCAGAATGCGGGTGGGAATGCGATCAGGGTGTTAACTGAGCTGAGGGTACGTTTTTGCTTTCCTTTCCTAAGTTGTTTGGGTCGGTGGTTGATGGAGTTGTTCGATGCGTAGGCTAAGCATGCGTCTGGAGAGAGCTCGTGGGGTGTAGATGGAAATACAGGTAAACCTGTTGACATGAAGACCTATGGATTGTATGAGTCTGCGAGTGTCAAGGTGAGCGTTGTTCCTCTTCCTTGTCCTTTTCTCTGTCTTTCTGCCCACGCCTCGGTTTTTCGAGTCTTTGCTTGCATTTTTTTTCGTCTTTTCTATCCTTGCTCTTTTCGTCTTTGGTGTGGTTCCCGTTTTGGCACTTTGGTCGTCTGTACAGACGCTCTACCTCTTTTTTCATCCTGTTGAGAAGCATATGCAGGGTTTCAGTGACTCTGCGAGCTTTTGAATTAGAAGCGCCCATGGGCACTCTACAACTCTTTGCATTGTTTTGGGTGTATATTTCCGCCTCGCGAAGCTATTTCATCGGTACAAGCCGTGCACGCGCTCCTTACGCGGTCGATTTCGGGAGACATACTTCCATCGCCCAGATGCATTGGTTTTCTCTGTGATGACGCGGGCGTATGCATAGTCGCATGGTCGCGGTTTTTGTTTCCCTGACGTTATTTGCCTGATCATGGGTAGCGCGTTCGTCGTTGGGTGTGTATCGCTCAACTCGCTGGCTCTCTCTTCTCTGAGTCTTTAATATGGCATGGACTTTTCATTTCTAATGACTTTTATATTCTGATACGTTGATGACCTGTGCTATGTGTTTCCTCTTCGTCCCCCATTCAACCCCCTACTAACATCCCTTTTCACATCACCGCAGATCCAAACGCTCAAAACCGCCATCGAAGCCGCGCGCATGCTTCTTCGCGTCGACGATGTTGTCCAGGCTATTCGTAAAGAGAAGGAGGGAGGTGGGCAGCCGATGCCGGAGGAGATGGTGCCTGAGAACTGAGCGTAGGCGAAGTGGGATGGGTGAAGAAAATCGGGGCGGGTTGTGAGGAGAAGGGGGAGAAGTCAGTGTGGGCAGGAAGGGAGGGGAAGAAATCAGGGTGGGCGGGAAAGGACGGGAAGGGGAGGGGGAAAACTAAAAATACTTGTTGTCGCGAGTTTTGGTAGTTTGTTAGTTCTCTTTTGAATTATTCATTCGTCTTTTGAATTCTGGTTGCGTGAGGAAAATGTCAAGTGTTATCAATATCTCCCCTTTCTATCTCCCGTTTCGAGCTGAGGTCACGATACAAAAAAGTATTATTCAAAGAATGCAGCACCGTACGATGTACTCAGATATGCGTGTAGTCGTCTTGAAGTTGCAACCTCATTGCATAGCCCATACCAGACACGGCATATCGAAACCTCCATGACAGATGGTAATGTCCCTGTATCAATGCACCGGTATGCTAACATATATAATTCAGTTGGTCCCGACACTGGATACTACGTAATTGTGTACTTGTATAACAGTGAGCTTCTGACGATTTGAATGAATGGTGTTTGATATCTGATGGGTAAATGCTGTTGGGTCAATTCAATTCGCGAGGGGTGCATGAATTAAACTATTGATGCGCCCACCGTCTGGCCCCTGTAACATAGCGCCGCGCGGATGTGCCAGTTTCAACAGTCAACTGCAATTGAATGTCGCTGGATACGAGCGGGCAGGCACGGCGGCTACGATGCGCTCATGGTGGTGTTGGGTAGAGAGACAGTATGGCTATACGACGCGACCCTGCTTATCAACACTGCCAGATGGCGCTTTTGTGAATGTGATGTTTTGCGTCTCCAGTTTGAGCGTGTGGTCTAGTCCAAACCCGCAAGTCAGAAAGTTGCTGGTGGATGTCAACTGGACGTTTTGATAGTGTCACCTGCATTCATAATGTTATGTTTTGATGGACTTTATCGATGGCCCTGAGGTAGTGGCTGATTTGAATAGAGTTGTAGAGAGAATGGAAGTGACAATGTGCCGAAGACGAACCTGATTATACAAATCTGTGGCGTGAACGGTGAGCTCGAAAGTGCGGTGAAGACGACCTTGGGAAACTCAATGTCTTTTCTTTTCAGGTTTTCTGACATGGCACGAGGGGTATAAATACGAGGCTGCAATGATAGTACATTCCTCAGACAGGCTGGTCCCGTCCTATTCACTCATCTCTTTACGCAGCACACTCTACCTTGAAACCCATTCAGCTCACCGACGATGCGCTTCTCTTACGCTCTCCTCGCTTCCATCAGCGTTGTGCTGACCATCTGTAACGCCGCTCCAGTCGAGCTGGACGCCCGTACGGGTTCACTCGAAGCTGTTCGAAGATCATGGGATTCGCTCAGCACCCTCGTAGACAGCAGAGATATCGAAGATGTTTCAGTCTATGGTCGCATGTTGGCGAAACGCACCCCCAAAGTTTTGAAGGCAGGCCCCGTCTGCACTGTTAAGAAAACTAACGGAGCGAAGCGGTTGTCGCGTCGAAGTTCGTAATCCCGAGGCTCCTCCATCGCTGATATGAACTAATGCCTTGCCCTTCGCTATAGCTTTGCCTGCGCTGGAGAAAGTTGCACCTGCGCTCGGACCCAGGCTCGGTGGGGGCGCCTTCGGCGACGTATACGAGTGCGCGACTAACCCGAACGAGGTCGTCATCAAGAAGCCAGGGGCGGCGCTTCGGTATATCGTCGAGCCCGAGGTCGAGCGATTGCAGCACATTGGTCAACTCAAGGGATGGGCCGAAGCCGGCGGTTCTTTCTATATCAAGATGACTCGAATCCATGGGAAACATCTGAGCGAATTCCCGCTCTACACCGGTGCCACTGGGGAGACGAAAAAGAAAGTCCTCGCTGCAATCCACACGAAACTGTTTGAGCGCGTCATGCATTATAAGAATGACTTCGAGCTTCTCCACACGTAAGCGACTTTTTACTGTGCTGTTTATGGTAGATGAACGACACTGACTGCTCTGATCAGCGATATGAAAGAGGAAAACTTTTTGATCCAAGGAACCTCGATCGAAACTATCACTGTTGAACTGGTTGACTGGGGTATTGCGGATAACCTCAAGACATGCGCTGCATCCAAGACGGATCAGGAAATTGTGAGTTGCCATTTGTTTCTTTTGGATGCTCTGGCCAGATTGTTGATGAACGGTTCATTTATCAGAAACAAACAATCGCTATGATTGCTTAAGCAGCTGGTACTTGCGACGTTCGGCGATGGTCACGTATATTATTTTTGTAATTTATATTCCGTCGCAATTCAAATAATTTTCTATACTGTTCGAGGGATCAGTTAAGTTCCCCGTTTCGCGTGTCGTTCGCCCATCTTGTACAACATTCGAATTTCGTCCTCCCATCAGTCATTGTTATTTTACGATAGCACCAATACTTACGGTACCTTTCATACGGAGTCGATGTAACGCAAACACGGCATCAGACACGTAATTCATGGCATCGAACAATGTTTCGAATCTCAGTAGTGGTGATTGTGATTGGAATAGTTATTCATCAATCGAGTGCCAGAGTATCCTTCTTTCATTTCTCCATCCGTTGTCGCCAAATTGATGCCATGTTTTCCCTCCGAGTCTTGTCCAGAACACCCCATTCAATTTCTTCGTCAGTTGTAACGAAATGATGGCATCAGCTATGTAGATTTTCGCGTGTTTCTTCGACGCTCTGCAATCTCTACCTGTGTACTCTCTCTCTTCCAATGTATCAATGATTCGCTGATGGTATGACCCGCCATGTCTAACACCGTTATTTTGCTTTTACGTTTATCGCATGTGCTGAGCCGCTATGGCGCTCCTGATAAACCCGACCACCCAGCCAGCATCATGCTATTTTTTCTAGTCGTGCGGTTCCCTGAGATAATCAACAAAAAAATCACGCAGGTGACGCACGTTACGAGTTCGTAAGAGAGAAGAAGGATTAGTTTGGGCCCATTATGTTGATTCCATTCACGTTCAATTTCAGAGCACGATGCGACTTCGACGCACTGTAAGCCCAACTCGGGGGTTTATAACCCCTCCCAGTTGTGCATGGGAGATAAACCCCACTACAGAGGAGGTAATGAGAAGAGGGTTTTAGGGGTGTGGGGTCATCACCCTTCTTTTTAGATGGAATATTCCACATCGTACTGGCGTTTATTTGTTGAAATCTGCACCCCCGTCGAATGGGGTTGAACCTCCTCTCGAGAAGGTTACCTACCTTCGGCGATTTGGAGCTTTTCATCATCATCCCCAGCGAAAGCTGCACCCTTGTCGAGTGGGGTTGAACCTCCCCTGAAGAGGGTTCTGTACCTGCGGTAATTTGGAGCCTTTCATCGCTTTCCCCAGCCCCCCAAGTGACTAGTGACAAATACCCCAAGGCGAACCAGGAGGAGAATGACAAAGGGCATAATTTGCAGGGGTTTTCGGTGAGGTCTTGTCAACGCTGTTTAGAACTCAGACGCGGCTTTTTTTATGCAGACCTGGTAGACATGCCACCATGGTTTTCGCTGATGCTATGACGGCGTCCACTTCACTCAATAAACGACCATGCTCAAGATTTAAGGAGGAATAAATATTTTCAAAATAATTTAATGGCACGAGCTTAGTGACCAACACGGTAGCGAGTGAAGCGTTTAAGTTCTCCGATTATGTCCCTGTCGTTTTACACCTCAAGATGGGGACCCTTCTCCTCCATTCGAATCTCACTGCTCGAAAACGCCTCCCCCTTTTCCTGATTATAGGCACGGTCTGAATCACTGTACTGAGACGTCGACACCATGCACACAATATTTGTGTTGTCGCCCAGAGCGCCCTTCTGGGTCTCGACTCGTCCAACAGCCCGCAGAGTACTCCTGTGAGTAGCATTTCTGGACTTGTGAGACTCTGACAGCATATCACGCATATCTTTTCTAGCGTTCAGACTGTCGTTTTCGGCGGGCATGGGTTAGTTGATCCCAAAGACAGTTCAGTTAAATATGGAGGAAGCTCACGTGGCGAGCAATGCATTCGTATACGTTCTTCCGAGCTGTAAATGAACGGCCTAGAGCGTCGATTGGTTAGTATATTAATATGAACATGATGGTGTACACGCTCACCACAAAATGTAATGCGTTTGGGCGGACGAAGAACTAGTTTTAACGAACGCCGAATGTCAATCCCTGACAGGTTTATGATTCAAGGTGTTGACATACCGCAATGGCCGATCCTATCGCAATAAACCTAAAAGTATCAAATCATCGTGTTAGCATTATTTTAATTGCCATAGGGAGCCCCTCTCCGCAGCCTCCTTACCCGGTTGCTAATCCACTGCCAATGACTAGCTGTATGGCCCTGGAAATGACACTCTGGGTCCTTTCAGCCGATAGTCTGTGAGTGAACTATGGTGATGGTATGTAGGTAGGAAGAGCTTACTTAGGGAATGAAGTGCTGTTTCTGCGAAGATAATAGCAAGTTACGAGAGCAATGAGCATATCGGCTATAGGGTAATGGAAGGGTCTCAGTGACAAGCACTCTGAGGTAATGAATATGCTACGCACACAATGCTCCGGAAACGAAAATTGTAATCGCCTCTGGCTTGTTCTGGGCGTATTGAGCTACAGCACGATTAATAGATCTCAGCACTCCAAGGTGAAGCTCGAGAACGACGGGGACAATCGCAAGTAGCACTAGAGGTAACACGATCAGGATGTTCTTGTGACTGAACAGCCAAATCCTACAGTGGGTTGAGGGTCGTAGTAACATAAGACTGAGTCCAAATCTGGCACTCAAGGGGGTCAATGACTCACCGTTCTAGGAAGTAACTCTGGACGGCGATACATGAACATGCAGTGAGTAGAAGGTGGATACCGAGCTCAATGGGCACCGTGTCCAAGCTCCCGATGAATCCCCAGTCTGTAATGAGTAGTTCATACATCGCTTTGCATATTAGGATGGTATGAACGGTGTCTATTACGCTGTGCCATCATGTCGTCAGTCGAGAACATCGCCGATGACCTTGAGGATATTAACTCACCATACCAGTCCCACCTAATCCCAAAGCGGCGTCTAAGTAAGTAGTTCTCCACTTCGACAGGAAGGATACAGACAGTGATCTTTGTGCGCAGCTTATCATACGGAAAGTTCTCATAATAGTTGTATGCTTGAACGATCAGGGTTCCTTCGAAGAGGATGGCAAGCATCGCTGAAGCGCAATCAGACAGTTAGGTTGGTCTGAATGTGGTGCCTTCGTAGGATTACTCACTTCCGATTAGCAACGCTCCATATGTCGGGTCGAGGAACTTCGTCGGTCCTGCATCGAGGCCATCCATGTCTCAGTTTGTGAGAAGCTGGGTACTGTAGGTCCGCCTGGCGAAGAGACAACAGCTGTTCAGGACACCAGACGGGATGCATATATACGAATGTTTATTTTTATATTCTTATCGTCAGTTTCAAGTGGCCCCGTGTCGGGGAGTCGCCCAGGGATGTTAACATGTGGAATGCATCAATCCGTAGCTTCGAGCCCTCAAAGCGTATCGCCATTTGCGAGGGAGGTTGAGGTTTTAGGTAGTATTGCATCCCGATTAATAGCTTCTACTCTCACAACAAACTCATTTGATGGCACTATGCGTGAAAATAACTCCATACTTCCCACCGAAGATGTGGCGTAGGAACGGCGTAGGATCTATATCATAAGCCTAATGATGTACTCGTTTGAGGCCACGGTCAGCTAGCACGATTTCTGTGATCCAGACGCAAGGAAACTGATGCTGAAATCATGTAACATAAGCAGGGACTTTACCCACCATCAAACACAGAAAAAATTGCTTCAAGCTTGTGAAAGGCATCGATTTTGTCCTCGTGATGATTGCGCTGAACCGTCTAATATGATAATAGACTAATCTATTATTATCCTCTAACTTCCCAAGGGAGTCTTCAAAATGTTCCCAAGCGCAAAGTATGCACCTATCACTCCGCTCACACGGGATGCTACGGTGCAGAAAGGAAAATGGTTGTCCGGCGGGTGCTCTGCTATCGTCAAATCGCCTTTTAGCGCTTGGATGTTGACACTTACACGTGCGTTACAGTGTATGGTGTTTGTGACTTTTATCCTCGGCCATTTCAAGCCATCATAACATCGTTGTTGGGGCACATCATTCGCATCAGACGGATTTAGCGTCCTCTTTATTACTACTCCTATCAGTGCACGAATAGCACGAATGAACATAAGAATAAATTTTTGTACAAAGTAATAACCCTCTGTCCCGAATCCACAAACTATTAATGGTGCTGTGATTGATGGGCCACTAGCTCCCACACCGAAGAGTACTGAACACCTCCTCTGCCTGTTGGAGTTGTACTAAGATCAAGTAAGCCGTCTTCGCGTCATTGCCCTGCTGGCCCATAATCATCAGCAAAAATGCGGGCGATGATGTGCGCGCGACGTCTTCAGGTGTGAGAACAAATCACACTGTTGACCGGAGTAAGGTCAACGTCGCAAGAGTCGCTCTGAGGGTACGTGTGGGTGTCTCCGTAGTTGACTTGGCCTTCGTATCGATAGGATAGAACTGTAAATGAAGCTAACGACACTTCCTAAGACTGAGATGAAAGCTGTGACTTAAAGGTTCGAAAAGTGGGCATAAAATGAGCTATTCTATTTTTATGAAGCACTGTAGACTATGTACAAACTCGAATCGGGGCTATACTACTAACTAAGGGGGTTCGAAACGAAATAGGAAAGCGCCGAGGCGCACAAGAAGGGTTCGAAACAAGAGAAATAACTTGAAATGGTGAAGCGGAGGGGTTAAGTGAGGGGAAATGGGAGTTGGAGTATAAAAAAGAGGGTAAATGTTAAAGAAAATGATGAAATAAACGGACTTAACGCCCGTACGCATCATGAGGTGCGTGGTTGTAAAAAGGGTGCGTTACGGGTTAACGTTCAGGTGAGCGCGCTGCTCATCAGCGACAAGAATACTATGACTGGGTAGAGATAGTGTCAACTGGGCAGGGATATGACTAACTGGGTATGTCTGCCCCTGCCCTCTGCGTTCTCGTCATCAGGCAGCGTTTGCCAGATATGCAATTTCCTGCCAGGTTTTACACCGCAGCTGATTTTGGCAGATATGTGATTTTTTTCCAGATATACCAACTTCAGTCAGTGATTTACATATACATTTAGTGAATACAGGGTCCATATACATCTGTTGTTTATTGGCTGGACTTCGAGACGAGGCATAGAAATTCATCCCACTTGCGTCTCGACACATTAGAAGAAAATAAATCATGCATTTTGGTACACACTAACTACAAAATCAATGCTATACATGAAAAAGGACGCAGGAGCGGACTTATAAAGATGGATACGAAGATGGATGAGTGGACAATGATGATGCACACAGGCACTGGGGGATGTACTAGGGGAGGCGAGGAGGGAAAATATGTGACTCACCAGGGTAGCGTGCTAGTATTGGGCTCACCAGCGTCCACATCCCTCGTCTATATGCAAAGTCAGTGTTGATCGCATGAAAAAAAACCTCATATATGCACCTAGCTTGGACCAGAACACCTGTAAATCACTCAAAACAGCGCATAAGGGTCTAGCATTGTGCATACAGTAGCATGAACAGACCTAACAAGGTTCCTTCCACCGTGTAAGACACTCATTCTTGACGATAGAGCTGCCTCCGGCGAATTTGCGACAAAACGTAAGCTCGAATATCCACCTCCCCAGCGCCATGTACCTGGACTCTGGTCCAACGCCCAGCGGCCAAAGTCAACGTTCAATTTACAGCCTGATCATCATCATCCAAGTCATTATCAAAAGCACACTCCCAGAATAACAGCAACACAAGAAGTGATGATTAAACGTGATGATACAAACAAACAAGCACGGAGATATGCGGTAACAAGGCTACGACGACGAGCGACGTAGAAAGGGGTGAAACGACAGTGGACGGGAGAGGGAGCAACGATGAGGTAAAAGGAAAGAGAAACTGAGCATCGATTAGGCGAACAGAATGAGAAACGAGAAGGAAAAAATCTACAAAATCTAAATGGACCTCTACGTCTTCTTCTTCTTCGACGTCCTCTTTGCCGACGCAGTTTCAACAGGCGTCGGTGGTCTTGATTCAGGTTTCACAACCTCCTCAATACCCCTCTTCTAAAAACTCGCATCAGCTTCTAAAAAGATGAAAGATATATATATAAAAGCGCACCTTTCCCTTCGCAGGTCTACTCTTCGCCTCCTCACTCGCCCTCGTCTCTTCCTCCTTCTCAATCATCCCCAGCAGGGTGTTACACCTTCTCTGCAACTCCTGCGGACTCCGGCTCTTGAAGAACCAATCAAATCTAAACACAGGAAACTCTGTAATATCCCGCTTAATCCGCTCATACACATCATCGAGCTGCATCCCATAGTGGTTCAGCCGACAGAGGAGATACCGGTCCTCCTCTTCGGAGTAGACTTTGCCCTTGGTGGTGGGGTAGTTGAGCTCGAGTTCTTGCATCGGGTAACGCACGGATTGGATCTTTTTGGCGAGGAGCATTTCGAGGTTTTCGCGTTTGGACCGCTTGGCTTCGCCTTCTTCGATACGGGCCTTGATGCGGGGGTACTCGGCGAGTGTCTTCGCCTTACGCTTGAAGACTTTGAGGTACTCTTCGACTTCCTCTTCGGTCTTGTCTTGAATCTCAGCAGCGAGGATGGCGGCGGATGCATCCCTACATTCCATCATAAGCACAACATCCTATAATCATCGACAGAACAACATACCATCCATGAGTCTCCATTCCCCTGATCAACTGCTGGAAATCACGACGACTCCACTCTGCGAAACCCTCAGCGATGAACGCATCCTTACGCTCGATGTCCTCCTCCGTCAAGGGTTCAGCTAAATCACATTAGCATTAACATCACGTCGACAAGAAAGAAAGGAAAAATGCAATACGCACCAGTATCAATAAACTCCTGGGCCGCAATACGCTCTTCCTCCAACTTCTCAGGTGTATCTTCAGGTCCTTGCGGCTCACGCGTCGTCGCCGTAATCCCATTCAACCTCTGTGCATCACATGTCAGCTCACGGCTCTATGCACCCCGAACGAATATAACCCGGAAGAAAACAAAACGTACCTTATGCACCGCCATCTCCCTCTCCTGCAACTCCCCAAGTCCAACCGGGAAAAACTGGAAATCCTGAATCTGTATCTGCTTAGGCGCACGCGGGATCTTCGGCGCCTTATCAACTTTACTCGTCCCCGTCCCGCCCGCTCTGAGCGTATCCTTAAAGTACGAATCAACACTGTAATTACTCTTTCGCTCGCGCTTGGAGAGCGAAAGCAAGTGGAGGTTCAACCCTTTCTTTGCTGCGCCCGACCGGAAATCTTCTCCGTCCCATTGTTGGACCGAAGCTTCGGACTTGAAGTTTGAGAGGTCTTCGAGGTTGAGTCCTTCGTATTTCGAGTTGAGCTCTTGGGTGCGTTCTTCGCCTTTGGCGATGATGGCGTCGATGTCGTCGTTGATGGAGACGCTGGCGACGTTGTCAATACATTTGCGAATCAATAAATAAAGGAATGACGCACCTATCAGTCGTCTTCAAGATCTTCTCCGCTCCATGCGTAATCATCTCGAGGAGCTCATCTTTATTCGCAGCAGCTATTCATAGATGATGCGTGTTAGCCATCCCGCCAAACAAAAATGTAGAAATGGAAACGACGACTCACCTTTCGCAGCCTGCTGCGCCCTCCCCTGCTGAATCACCAACTGATCCAATCTCAACTTCTGCGCCGCCCTCTCCAACATCCGCTCTTCAACGCTATCCTCCGTAATAAACCGATACACATAGACCTATACCACGCATTCGTCAGCGCCCTTCTCTTCTTTCTGGTACCTCAAAGTAAAATAAAATACAAAAAGACACGTACCTGCTTCGTCTGCCCAATCCTATGCGCCCTATCCATCGCCTGCAAATCAGCCTGTGGATTCCAGTCACTATCATACAGAATCACAATATCCGCCGTCGTCAAGTTGATACCCAACCCCCCGCGCGAGTGGTAAGGAGGAAGATAAACTTTTCCGAGCCGGGTTTGTTGTATTCGTCGATGGCGGCTATCCGGTCTTCGTGTGCTGTGCCTCCGTCGATGCGGCAGTACTCTGTGAGCGAGCGAGCGTTAGCGAGATGATTCGTGATGAAATACAGCACAAATGAGGAAGAAGAAAAAAGATACGCACTGTACGTCCTAAACAAACAATAATCCTCCAAAATATCCAAAACGCGACTCATCTGACTGAAAATAAGCACGCGCGAGCCGTTTTCCTTCATCTTGCCGAGGAGCTTGTCGAGAATGATCATTTTACCGCTATTTTCGATGAGATGCTCGTCGGTGGTGTAAGGTGGGCCTGGTTCCTGTTGGATGAGCGAGCGAATAAGTGATAATGTAGGTGCGTGGAAGGAAGGGAAAAAGACCCACAGCTCCATCGAAAAGGTAAGGATGACAAGTCACTTTTCGCAACTGCATCACCATATTCATCAACCTCGTCTTGCCTTCCTTCTTTCCCGTGAGACCTAGTTGCAGAATCGTGTTAGCGCGTCCGATATTCGAGGTGGATCCTAGAGACGCATCAACGCACCATTAACAGCGTCGATATCCTTCTCCAACACCGACCTGTACCATTTACGTTGCATTTCCGTTAGACCGACGTAGATGTTGACTTCCTTTTCTGTAGAGGAAGGAGGGTGTTAGTACGTTGTATAAAGGTGAAGGTGAAATGAAACAAAATAGAGACGCGACACGAAGTAAAACGCGGGGATCGTTATAAAAAGGGTAAGAGGGAGACGTATGTCGACGAAAGCGAGAACGCAACAAAAGGATCTAGACGAGAAACACTCACTAGGCAACAAACTCTTCTCCACATCACTCTTCACCCTCCTCAACAAAAACGGCCTCAAAATCTTATGCAACGCCTCAACCACCTTCCGGCTCTTCTCCTCCTGATCGTCCTTTCCATCTTCATCTTTATGCAAAAAGCTGTCCAGATCCGCATACGAAACGAAGATCTCGGGACAGATAAAGTTGAGCAGCGAGAATAACTCCTGGAGGTTATTCTGCAGCGGCGTCCCTGTAATGAGCAGTCGTCCTCTGCTCATAAACGCCCTGACGATCTGCGACAAGATCGAATCCACATTCTTAATCCGATGCGCCTCATCAATCACGATATACTCAAAACTGAACTTCTTCAACGGGCCCTTCTCAATGAGACAAATCTCATACGTCGTGATGCACACTTCAAAGTCCTGCGGAATGAGGCGTTCCGCAATCGTTTGAGCGCGCTCTTCTTTGGTGCCGGCGAGCGTGACGATGTTGAATGAGGGCGTCCAGTGCGCGAATTCGCGAGCCCAGTTTTGGAGTGTTGATTTGGGGACGACAATGAGGTGGGGTCCGGGGATTTCGCGGTAGTGTTTGAGGTAGGCGAGGAAGGAGATGGTTTGGAGGGTTTTGCCGAGACCCTGAAGGGGCGATAACAAGGATGGAGGAAGTAGAACCAAGGTAGGCGTGGCGACGACGAGAAAGGATGGAATGGAGGGACGAGACGGACAGCAGCGAGTTGAAGAAGAGCGGGAGCATGTGTCGACAACGATGACGAGAAGCAATGAGAGAGAAGTGTTAGTTAGTTGATCATGAGCCGGAAAGAGAGGTAAGGTTAAGGAGAAGAACAAGGTAAAAGCGGCGCGACGAAAAGACAGTAGCAAGATTGGGGGAGCGAGAAAATTAACGAAGAACCAACACCAATCAGCCCTCCAGTTCTTAACAATGGAAACGACCAAAACTCACCATCTCATCAGCCAAAATGCCGTTCAGACCGTTATGGTGCAGCGACACCATCCAGTTAAGACCCTGGAGTTGGTATGGGCGCATCATACCGTTGATGTCTAGATAGCGTCAAAACCAGAACACGAAGAACAAATGAGCAAGCATGGCGGGCAGAGGTCGAAGAGGTACAAGGCAGCGAAAGCAACACCCATCAGCACTCCAACTTGACCAGGTCAAGAACAGAAAAAGCACTCACAGCTCGGCGACGTCTCAAACACAAACGGCTGGTCGTTCCCATCCACGGCAGCCTCGCCATCTTTCAACATCTCCTCGTCTTCCTCTTTTTCAGATTTACGATGACGAGCGTTGCTGTCGTCACTGCACATTCATCAAGATCGGCGTCAATCACGGAGAACAAAATCCAGGAATAAATGAATTAAGCGAAGTGACGTACGCTTTCTTCCTTCCCCTTCCCTTGGGTTTGGGTTGAGCATCCATTAACGCAGCATACTCTGGGTCTTTTGCTTTCTATAATGAAATCGATCAGCGCAAGCAAGCATGAAGAGAGAAAGGACGACCCATACCTGGATATCCACAAAGTGCTTGAACAGCTCCGTCTGACCCAGGAGGTAAGAGTAACGTTTAACAGCGTCCGCGATCTACGAAATACGTCAGTCAGTGTCAATGGTCCTGGTTATCATGGAGCATGGAGGTGGAGGTGACGTGGAAGCGGATGTGATATGGTGACGAGAGCAGAGGGACGGCCAGCTCACCTTTGCTTTATCCATCTCCTTCCTCTTCACGCCTAGCTGATCTTCATCCGCTTTTCTCTTTTGCTTTTTCTGCTTGTTCTCAGCAGTAGCGCGTCTTTTTGCCTCTGCTATTGAGGTGGTCTATTTCGTGATGAAAAGGTAGCCATGATGCATGGTGAGCGTGGTGAGGTAAATTAAATGAGTGTGAATGTGAATGTGCAGTATGGAGTTGAGGACGAAGTGAACGTGTGCGTCTGTGTCAGCAGGCACAGAGAGATTATAAGACGACAACGTACAGGAGCATCACCGGCCTCGCTCATGAGCTCGTCCTCCTCCATAGGTTCATCATCGTACTCGCTCTCTCCTTCTCCCCCTTCTGCGCCTTGACTTGGCTAGTAGCGGCATAAAGGTGGATAGATGGTATCAGGCAACCAGGGTAGGTGAGTGTTTGAAAAAATGAGATAGAACGGCGGTGAATATGAGATAAAGCATGAAGATAAGCGCAACTTGCCTGCCTAGACACGATATTACTAGGAACAACATCGCTAAGAATGTCTTCCTCCATCGGCACGTCAACAGTAAAAGCCTATATCCACCTCGTCAGTACCCTCCTTTCCAACATCTCAGACGACTTACGCTCATAGTTCAGAGAAATAAAGGGAATAAAAGATAGAGAAAAAGAAAAGAAAAAAAGAGAGGTGACAGTCGTTGATGATGATGACAGTCAAAGTGAAAGTTGAAGGAACAACGTTACAACGAAGACGGGTGACAAAGGCGCGTCGAGTCACGAGGAATTGTCACAACTCGCCGTTCGGCACTTTCCCTTCCTCTTTCTCATGCTGCGTCGTCCCCAAGTCGGCCCTCAGCATAAACTTGGAGGGTTTCCTGGTGTCCGTATCTGCGCGTAGTCATTTCCTTATCAAGTCTGCGAATACGAAATTACGACGAATTACAAGCTACTAGCTGGATCGACCCTCGGGGCTTCCCACCTCTCGGCATCTTCACTATCAACAAGAACGACCCTATATTATACCATGCGTTTGATTAATACAACAGACTGACATCTATTAAACTCATTGATACTCATTAAGTCCTCGTTACATCCATCTCCCTGAAAAAACCTCCTCGCGTCGTCCAACAACTCGCTCAGCTTCGAATTGCAGTTGGATGCAGCCGCATTGCTGTTTAATCAAATTTTAGCTGGACTTCCGAGCAATGCAACATCGGAATGATAAACATTCTTGAACCACCCCTCTACTTCACGCCCATACGACCTAAAATACTCCTTCAACTCCCGCATCGTCTCTATATTCAGTAAAAATTCCTCAGAATATCGTGCCGCCTTCACAAAAACAAACACCTGCGCCGTATCGGTCCTGGGATACTTCGTGAGCGCCATTTCCATGCCTGCGATACCTAAGGGGCGCGACCCTATTCTCCGACATTCCCTCTCATTCGCTCCATACATAACAGTTAAACCGGCGAGCATTTCGTTAAGTAGGACGTCGACGAGCTTGAATTGTGCGAGGACGACGTCCTAGGGACGAGGATATCCAAGTTGAATGTGCCTTCGAGCGCAATGCCGTTATCTCCCGAATTGTGCAAAGTCGATGACCTATGATTTGGATGAACGATACACATCGAGGTTAATATTCCGGTGGGGAAGACAATTGAAGACTGGAATGAGTACCTGTGAATGATGATTCAACGATGATATCACGAACGAAAGTACACAAATGAATACAGGGTAATATTTGCATTTCGGACTGAGTGATAACATTGAGGGTGGGTAGGACTGAAAAAAAACTAAGATGATTAACACATTTTGAGGGTATTATGAGCCTCGACTCGGGGAGTTGAATATAGGAGCGGATTTATGAGGCGCTGTAGGTGATGTGGAATTCTAAGATGGGAACACCGAGAGAAGAATTTCGAGGGACTCAATTCTACGAACAAGCACTGATGTGGATGGGCACTGAGAAACCCTCGGGGCCAGAAAACCCGACTCTGAGGGAGGTAGAGGGAAACATGTGCCCAGGTGTCATAAATTCCGCTATTTCAGTAAGCCAGGTATTCACACCCCCACCTAGACGAAAGGTCAGGAAATCCGGCCACAAATTGAACAATCGCGGCCCCATAAGCAACCCATAAGAACGAAATATCCTACCCCATAAATTTCCGACCCCATGGATAATTTTGGCTTTTGTTGGGCGGGGCAGGGAATTCATGCTTGCATCATACATTGATCAGAATGGTAAATTTATTGTATTGGTCATCACAGTGAACATACATGATCTACAAATGTACATATTCTATGGTGCACGTCGCTTAGTCACCACCAGTTTGGACAGCGGCCAAAATTCTGGCAGGGAAAAAAAAAAAATTTAAAGTAATTTTTGGGAATTTTTGGGCTGTAAGCAAAGGCTTTCATGAAAGCGAAACCAACAAGGATTGAGTTTCGGAGCAATGTACAGAATACTATGTCCTTCACGGGCATCTTCTCCAATATAATCTTATTTTCTTATGTAATATTTTGTATACATACTATATATAGTAAGTGGCCAATTTGCCCGAAAGACATTTCTATAACTCCGTCAGTTTTGACCCAATCAAGAATCCCTCCAGAGAAAATGTTCCTCTCAATGAAATAAGCATTTTGCCAGGAGTGATTGAAAAAAGGGGAAAAATTGAGCCCTCCCATAGCTTATCAAAGTGCTTGTACCAAAGTGGTGGTGTCTAAGTGATGTGCACCATAGTTTACTCATAAAATACAAGGTCTAGACATACCAAGGCAGGGGAAATGGGAAATGAGGTGACTTTCGTGATGTGTTAGGCTAGTTATGAGTGGGACAACAAACTAAGGACTTACCACAGAGGCCATACTAGCATTAAACCATCTCCACACCCCGCACTAAACTGGATCCTCTGCACATGGAAACGATCCAGGACCTGTAAAACTTGAAAGGAGTTCAATTAGAGAGTTGTATATGAGGATTTTGAGGGAATACGTACATGTGAATAGGTAGATAATGGACTGAAAGGTGATCAGCTAGACAGATAGACAGAGATGGTTGACCACGGTGAAGTTAAAGTGTAAGGATCATGGAGGTTAAGGACAGAGAAACTTGGGAAGATGATCCGTCGAAGTAGCCATATATAGCGAACAAACATAAGTCACATGCTAATGTCGTAACGTTTGACTTCGAAATATCTCTAAGTCCACACACTGTGAAGTTGGAGAAGATCCGAGGGCGAAATTCTCGGCCCGTGGTCAGATTTTGCACCATAGGTGCACCCTCATGATTAACTAAGATAACCAGGGCGGTTTATTCCCTTCGCTACCCCTACCCCAATCCTCTGGCTACGTAATTTCTGACTCTACGAGTCATAGTTTCCCATCTCGAAACCCTACCTGTCAGTTTTCCCGACTCATATGGTTTTACAGTGGGGTGGCGGTGAAGCTGATCATGAGTTAGATTAACGTATTTCTCGTCCCCACATCAACGTCGGAGCATCAAAATCAATCCACCATGCCAGCTAATAATGGGTCTGGGATTAATCACATCGCCACTTTGAATGACACCCTCTATTCACGGTAATAACACGGCTGACGCAGCCCTTGCGCAGCAGTCGTACGGTAGGCGCACGGATGGTGCACGGTAGCCAGACAGGTGGGAACGGCTATGCACGGCTGCTCTCTCGCAACAGTGATAGAAGATATCAATACTGTGGTCCAGGCGTCTTTATTCTTGGTGCACGGTAACGCCAACTGATACATTGATAGGTCGCAAGTTGGAGAAGAACAAGACTGTGACGCTTACCTCCAAGGTTCCGTAGTTTGGCATGTCTCCAATAATTACACCAGTCTTCAATATTTATTTAGAAGCGTTTTCTAAACACACCTCAGGAACAATTCGAAAGTCACCAGACTCTCCCTGACATGATAAATATGAATCCCGACTTCGACATCAGTTGTCTTTCATTATAACAAGGTGGGTTATGTCTCATGAATTAAAACTAGAATCGGAGGCTTGTGTATATAAAATATTTACGACAAAGTACTGTCCTGGCAGTGGCTAATAGAGTATACTGTATATAGAGCGATACGCCTTTGACTTTGATGACAGAGGTGCTAATGCGCACTGTAGACGCACAGCTCGTGTGTGATCCTACAGCGCTCTGCATGGTACTACATGGTCACGCTTTTATGGGGGAGAGTACCCGAATCGAACTCAGCATTTTATTATCATTATCAGTATCCGTATTCTGAAACTCTTAACCTAACCCGAAGTAGCAGCACACAGAATCCAAAGACATCAAATTCACCAGAATACAACATAATCGAAACAGACTGTGGTGACTGAGGGCTTCAATGAACATAATGGAAGTATAGCGAGAACAGGGCTTCTGAGGACTTGACACATCATACAGACAATCCTTATCACCAATTAAGGAGCATAAGGTGGGCCTAGCGCTTGAAACCGGAAAACCTCTTGAGTAAACGACGGAAACCTGTGGTGTGGAGCTGTTGGCTAGATGAGTATATTGTCACACTAAACCAGTTTTACGCACCTCCGATTGTGGGGTTCCATTCATCTGATCACCAGTTGCCGTGAATGGAGTGTCGTTGGATGAAATAACCACGCTTGGTGGAAGGCAGTGCTGGAGGCCGGGTCGCACGGATAACACGAGCTCGCATAGGCGTTGATGGTCATCTGCGAATTGAGCAGGTGGAGGGCCATACTCGATAAATTGCTCTATGAATTTATCGAGCCTCTGCTCATTTTCACGAAGGTTTCTGTCCAGCATAGGCGTCTTGACCTCAGGTTGTGCCTCAATGTTGTGCCTTTCTCGGATGGTGAGTTCGATGTACTCGCGGAGATTTTGATACAGATGTGGTGTGGTTGTAAAGCCAACCACATCAAAAGCGCGCTTTTTGTGAAGTGGCCTGTCCAGGATTTCAAGTGCCGAGGCCTTGGTATTCAGGAAGCGAGTTATACCTGCCCCTCGATCAGTAAAATCCTAGGAATAAGGATCAGTGTTGCCCTTCCCATAAATAATTAGCAGAGGATTACCTGTGAAAGTTCGGATACTTGTAAGAAGTTTTTTTCTGCACGATTCCGTCTTACTTGGCTGTGAAGTATATCCCACATGGTGGTGACCATAAGTACGGAGTCGAGATCGTGTGTTGCGGTCAGAAGGACCTTCAACATTTGCAGTGTTTTTTGTCTGGAGGGAGGCATTCTTGGGCTGTTGATTGGAGATAGAAACAAAATCTGATGAAAAAAATGGATGCTGACATGTGTCAAGTTCAGCTTCTGACGTCTATCCATGGGAATATCAACATTACCCATTCTGTTCCATCCAAGCTGGTATCATGCTCATCATTTCCATATCCGACATTTTATGGTCCGCAAAGCCAGGGGTATCGAGGAGTATAATGGGACACCCGCTGTTTAAGATGTTGACAACATGATATGCCTCGACAGTGTGAGTATAGCTTGCAAGCTGATCCTTCGATATGCCCAAATCCTGTGCCTCTCCTGCCAGAGATTCGACAAGCTGGGAAAGAGGGATAAATTTTTCTCAAGACTATGACACAGATACCCAAGAATATCATACTCACCCTACTCTTTCCTGCGCCTACAAACCCCATAATGCTGCATAAAATTGTTATTTTCTGTTGTGAATGTGGATAGCAGGCAACTCACACATAAACCTTCGCATTTTCCGGGATCTCTACAGCCACACGCTCAACTGAAATGTCACCAAACACCGTCAGGTTTTGCAATTTTGAAATGACAGCTGCCAAATCGGGATCAATGTTGAGGACTGCTGGCGATTCAAATTGGACCGAATGTTGCTCCGAGTTTATGACCTGTGGCTGCCTATCGACAGCCGGGGGTTGTCCAACTTCATCAACTAACGGCTGGCTCTCCATGAAAGAAATGACATGCTTGACGAACTTTGATGGTCGCTCCGATGACTTCTGGAAGGATATTTCCATACGTGACTTCCTCGGATGAGTGAATGTCGGAGGACAGGGTGCTTTGGGAAAAATTGATCGGTAGGCCTCCTCATCGAACTGGTAGAGGTTGCATGCCAAATCGTAAAGCGGTACGACGTCTCCCTCCTTCGCTGCAGTGATGGGGAGCAACTCGAGTGCCAACTGTGCATCCTGGATGCGTGACATTATACCCTGTAGCACCAAGTGGTCGTACTGAGGAAGATTTATCTTTTGCTTCTTGGTCGTATGGTACCATCCATGTCTACATGCGTCGAGGATGGAGAGCGTAGATGCTGCTGTAGAGTCAAACTTGTCCAGTGAGACATTGAGTGATGGGAGACTCTTGATACCGCATGAATATCACCCATGTGCTGCGTTTATGATAGAAGTGCTTACCTTGTATATCTCGACCTGCAATGCATTGAACCTTTGCTCGGCATCTGTGGTCTGCTTCTCCTTCCACAGCTTGTTCCACATCGTTGTTACGATGTTGACATTGTTCGCCTTGAATGTTTGGGCAAAACCTTTCAAAAACTCGACGGCACTACGCTTTGTGCCTCCCACGCGCGCCACGTCGATGGCATGGAAATAGCAGAGAGTCACGACGGCCATTTCGACCGACGTGCTAATATTTCTATTCAGAAAGTTTCTTCAAGGGTGTATACAGGGGCCATGCATACCGTAGCGCGTCGAGTTCATTCGAAATCATGCTGACAACTCGACTCTCCGAAATGCGAGGGTCCAGAAGTCCAGGCGTATCCATGAGAATCACTGGATGTTCGCTGTCATGCAGGTTCACAATGCTGTAGCAAAGGACATTTTGCGTAACACTATTGATTGAGTCCTTGGAAATCGAGAGCCCTTGCTGAGGTGCGAGAGCTTCGATGAACTAGATAAGGAGTACATTGAGCCAAAACGTCGCAAGTTAGAATAATCTGGGCATACCGCGCTTTTGCCGGAACCAGTTGGGCCCATGAGACTGGTGGACAAGAAGGAGCTGTAAGCTATACTGTGAAGGGGCAGGATTCAAACGCCAAGGATACATACATGCAAACGCGCACGCGCTGTCCTTTCAACTCCTTTGGAGTGACAGGCTCCACGCGAAGTGGGCCTAAAATCTTGAGATAATCGTACCGAGGTTCCTCAGACATTGTAAGAGGTGACGAGATGGAGAGAAGGCAAAGGACGGTTCAATGGTGAGGGTGAGAAGCAACAAAGATAATCTTTGACATCTGACATCCGGCTGTCATCTCATATATTAAATAATTAAATAAATAAATATTTATTTATTTAAACCAAAATGAAAGGGTAGTGTATAGGCGATAATGGCGACGAGAGGAATGCGATTATGGAACACAAAAGTAAAACGAGTGGAGCGGAAAGAATGAAAGTACGAACCTACAAGGAATGATACGACGTTAGCACTGAAAACGAGGAGAGATATAAAAAAAAAGCGAGGAAGAGACGTGCGGTGATAATTTTCCTTTCCTGATTGAACCCTGAGTGAAAAATCATTTTCGAAGTATGTATTTCAATACTCAAAGACTGCTACTCATACATAAATCCTCCATAAAAGAAATAATCGAATTAGTGCGGTAGTGCTTGAAGTAGGCGAGATGAACGCAAAGTCGTTGCCGATGCGTGACACTGAGCGTGGTAAATTTAGAACGACACTGCATTGCCACAGAGCGAGGTCGTCCGCGTCAACCCCCGTCCCTTTCCCACCAACCACCTTCTCGTCCATGTTTTGATTCTGAAAGGATGAAGCCTCGTTGTATTAGCCACGGATAAGAATGAAAGATATCGTTTCATGATAAATTGATAACCCTACCTCGAGGCACAGAATGCTTGAAACCTTCCATCGTGCACCCTGCCTCATGCACCATGCCCCCTGACTCCAAACCTCGTTTCTTCCCAGACATCGGCATTCATATATCGGCCGCAGTGTGGCTGAAAAGAACTCTAGATAAAAACCGATGTCATTGGAGCTAAATCCCCCAACCCCCTTGTCTCCTCACTATCCTCAGTCTCTCTCGTCTAGTACGATTCAGACGACCCATTTCACGACCTCGCCAGCGATGCCTTCATCTTCGACGACCTCTTCTTCTCGCCCCCTCAACCCTGCTTTTAATCTCATTCTATTCCTTGTTAAAATCATACTGGATATGACATATTCTCTTAAATCTATCACCTTCTCATCACGACCTGTAACATCACCGACAACGTTAAAGCCTAGTGCTAGCACTTCACTCAAGCCTTACGATCCAAGTAACGAATCCGATAACGATAACGACACCACTCACGATCCGAAATCTCTGGAAGATCCCTCTGATGACCTTGAGCTCCCACCACAATACGACGACCTCACATCAAAACTACCCACTCTCCCCTCATGTCACGATCATCACAACCCTACCTCCGACACCGACTCATCCTCTGAGATCGATCCAGAAGACCTCAACCAAACGTCCTCCGAGTCCGACTCTCTCTCAAAAAAGGCCATACAACTCAAAAAAATTACCTGGTCCGATGCTGGCCTTCCCGGTCTCTTCCTGCGATCATCAAAAGCGCCGCTTCCCTCTGCTCCCGTGACGCATGAGATCCCTGCGATCTCTGAATCTGTACCAGCTGTTGATGTAGCCTTGCGCGCACCAGCTGTTCCTGTTCGTGATATGACGGTCCCTGTAACTTTCACGGTGCAATACCCTGATTCATCAGGTATGCTCCTCTCTGCCTGTTCGTTCAAACCTGACTAACATTCGTCTATAGTCTCAAATCTCTACCTCACTGGCTCACTCCCGTCTCTAAAATCATGGTCTCCACACGACGCCATTCCAATGGAGCGTTCTGATATCAATGGTGTATGGAATGGTGCGTCATAGTTTTTCTCTTGATCAAAGCGCACCGGTCTGACCTTGGTATTACGACATACAGTCACACTCCCCCTCCCCCCCTCAACTCCCTTCGAATACAAATACATCCAAAAGCCCAACCCCTCGCACGTCATTTGGGATAACGGCCCAAACCGACGTTCGACCGCTCTCTCTCCCCCGCCCCCTACCAAGACTAGTAACTCGACCGAAACGACTCATGTCACGTTTCAGGTTTATGCAGAGACCGTTTGGGGAGGTGCGTGCTCTGTCCCGTTCTCTCCCCTCCAAAAGATAAAAAGCTAACGCGCATTCGTATGCGCAGAACACATCCTCGTAACTGGCTCCTCTCCCTCCCTCCACTCGTGGTCTCCCGCCTCCACGATCGCACTCTCAACGTCACAGGCGCAGTATCCTATGTGGAGTGGTACGTCCTCTCTTCCTCCCGGTTTGTTATATTCTAAAATTAAGGCTGAAAACTCATGCAGTTACCGTCCCGCTCAAAGCCAACGCCGAGAGACCCCTCGAATTCAAGTTCATCCGCAGACATGAGCGCCGCTCGGGCGTGCACTGGGAGTCGGGGTCGAATAGGGTTGTTGAGTTGAAGGCGGGAGGTGAGGGTAAGGTTGTCGTTGATGGCGTATGGAGATGGTGAGCGCGCAGTACGCGCCCTCGGGAGATGGGCAGTCTATTCCTTTCTACTTTTGCATTGGCATTCGCATCATTTCATTTTGTTTTCGTTTTCGTTTTTGCATCTTGTTTTATCATCCCATAACGTCCGAGTTTTCATCTTCATGTTGTTTTCGCTCCTGCATTTTGTATATATATTATCGATTTTGTATGTATTATAGTAGTGGTTTTTGTTGTATCGCATTGAAACTGCTATTGCTCGTGCGCTCTTGAGAATACGATTGGATGAGAGAAGTGTGGGACATCGGGCAGCGGCATCATGACTCTGAGTTGTTACGCTGTTCCCGCTTCCACAAATTCATCCATCTAACTATCGCGGATCCAGTAATCATCATAATTAGTGCATAAAGTCAGATCAAATGACCCGGAAGTACCACTTCATCATAACGAGGACAACCTCTCGGGCTGCAATTACAACAAGAAAAGACTTGCTGGACGACGCGCGTCGCGTCATCACTGACATCATGTGAGAGAGAAAGCCGAGAGCGTGACTGATTGTATTTAGGGTAGGTTGATTGTCACACACGCCACCGTTCTTTCTTTATTCCATCCGCTCACCTTCCGCTGGTTCATATGATAGACGAATACTAAAGAGCTAGTTTAAGATACCTACCTTTCGTTCGGTCTATTTACCCATCTAAGACATATTATTTTGTGGTACATTCAAGCACTAGGTCCGAGATGAAATGAGGCATTGACGTGTGCCTGAGCATAGACGTTTCATAAACCCACCCATCGACGAGAAGTTAGAGCTCAAACAGAACTTCGGTCACTTTTAAAAGATCCACCGCTGCATTAAACGACTCGAGATGAGCTCATCAAACTCTCGAGCCCGCAAGCACAATAGCAAGCGCCGCCATCAGCGCTCCCTATCGAGCGAGAAAAAAGATCCCGTGTATGAAGCGATCCATGGGAACCTAACGGAGGTTTGTATTTCCTTAAATTTTTTGTTTGAGGGTCATAATTTCCAACAGTAAGTGGAGTCCAGAGCTTACGATTCAGAACCAAAATCTGAGCCATGGCTATTCATTTTTATGGTCCCTATTTTGCTAGGCCTTCTAAAGCTTGCCCTTCGAGTCCGCCTAGTCAAGATACACTACACTACAGTGTTTGGGAACGTGAGAGAGGGCGACAACAACTGGGGTTCCAAGCAGCGCAGACGCGTTGGAACTACTGAAAACTTGAAAATTGGAGGGATGTGGGCTTGCAGAACAACAACGGCTGGCGTGCAGGGATGTGTATGACCGTGCCCGGCCGTGCCATGCCAGAGGCTGCGGACTCGATGAGTGAGCGAAGCAAAGATATCGAAAACAGTGCAAGGCATTGTTTCTTGGCTGGCGGTGAGATACGTTTCGAAGTGCGACTCGCCAATGTTATGATTTGACGAGCCCTTACCAATCACCAAAGCACACAGCGGCCATCAATACTATGGCCCAATGACTCGTTATGCTAGACCGTAAGCCAAGTTAACCTGTCCAATAGCTTTCATGCTAAAATGTTGCACGAGTGATCAGTTTCTGGTCTTCCGGGTACCTGCCCAATGAGCTTCTGTGTGACATGATCTATCTTGAACTCAGCGAATCGCTTTGAAGGTCCGTGGTACATCACCGGACATGGTTGCTACGATGCAATAAATTTAATGGTATGACCGTGCATGGCCGTGTAAGTTGACTTTTGGCGCGGTAGACGTGTGCACGGTGATGCATGGCTTTGTTCTTTCCCTTCATTGTTTTGGTTAGTCGTTCGACATCTACTTATTTCTCAGCGGAAAACGCGTAGCGCCGTTATGATGTCATTTTTGATGGGCTACGCTGCTGACCCGTACGTAAGGATATGAAGCCATCAGTATGTATCTCGTTCAATGCACACTGTCTGCGAACCCTCGGGAAATGTAATGCTAAGCATATGCCTTATCCAGCGACGCCAGTTTTAATATTGCTGTGGTTAGCCTGCTAAGTATACGCATAATGGCTGTAGTATCTCTTCACTATAGAGCCATTCCACTTCAGTACCCCATACATAGTCAAAATGACAAGCACAGTCGAAGTAGCGCAATATTGGTTCCCCGTCCAATATTAATCGAGTTAATTTTCACCATTGTATCATTCCAGCATACATTTAGGTTAGTTCTCCCTCTAATCGTCGGTGTTTCAACCACGACAACTTCCCACACATACCTGGCACATCAAGCTACGTCCAACTGAGATGCCATGCATGTTAACCAGTGTCCAACAACCACTACATGTCCACAAACATCCCACCAGCACACATCGCTGGGAGAGGGGGTTCGACGTCAGCATTGTTGCTTACATCAACCTCACATTGCTATTATTGATTGGACGTAGTAGTAAGTGGACGTCAGTGATGGAGGAGACACTGATGGTTGTCAATTTCAAATAGACATCAAGACGGGGATAAGCGCTTCTGCAATGTAAAACATTGCCAAGACAATTGTTAGCAAATCCGGGGTGACGATATCTGCGCCAATTCAGAACAGGGCGCGTCAAACTGGGTAGGAAGGGATATTTAGTTGTCGTCTTACTATGGGCACATATATAAAAAATACTTATGCTTCCGGGATATGTTCCAATACTGCACGGTATGAGAACCATATCAAAATCGAAGGACGTGTTAGGGTTGCCTCTCGAACTTGGGGTCTAGTAAGCAGTTGATACAATTTCCGATTGATACGGTAGCGACTTCGCCTTGGGTCGTAGTAAACTTGACTTCATCATGATACGGATACCCAAGCCCATTTTTTTCTGTGTGGAGGATGCCTTTCGGCGAGATTTCAGATGCCAAGTCGCTAAGCCGTTTGAGGGAGTGGATATCGGCTGACATGAAATGTGGCCCCTAGGATGGTGCACGAGAAATATCAATATTGGGGTGTAACACCCATCGCAGCGTCGAGTGTACCGGGTTCGGTGCAGAATGTGGATACGACGAAGGCATAACCAACGCATGGGGTTCTCATCGATAGACTTTTCTCTATAAATACAGGCTCCAACTGGACTCAAAATCCTCAGACCGGCTGGACCAGTCAAGCAAATAGCAACTCTAAGCAACCTTTTACACACATATTCCCTATCAACCCCATCCTCATCGTCATCATGCTCTCCTCGACTCTCGTTGTAGCATCCATCACCACCCTCCTCATGATCTCACCCATCTATGGCCTCCCCGTTGCAAATGATGCACCTGCATCCAACGCCGTTTCCACGCTCAACCGTGCACTGCACTCCCGCTACGATACCCGAGAGCTGGACCTAACTCGTCGACGACTCGAAGCGCTCATGGCTCGCACTGGTGGTACCACGCCAGCAACAAAGCAGACAAAGAAGAAGGCCGATAACGCTACCCCTGCTTCCAAAGCCGTAGCATGCCTTCCTCGCAACCAGAAACGCGAGTACTGGGAGTCCTTATTCGGGAGAAGTACACACTTTCTCGTTCATCTCTCCTCTTTCATCCAACATCTGACATGTGTTCACTTTTCAGCAACATATCCAGTGGCAGAAGACCCTCCGACACTCACAGCGGCCCCTTCTCTCGGTCCTCGTATCGCGCATGGTGCGGGAGGGACTGTTTATCACACTGCCACGCATGCCAATCCTGATACGGACGCTATCGAGGTTATCAAGGTCCCCAACAAGCCTTACGGGTCAGCTCAAAATCACCTTTGCAATCTCAAGTACGAAGTGGAGAACCTGACGATGGTCGGACAATTCGTGAAGTGGGGTAAAGTGGAAACAACGAACGAGATCACGTATTACATCTACATGAAGCACATCAAGGGCAAGACGTTGGAAAGCTTCGAGCCGTTTGTAGCCACGAAGGGTGCGGGTAAAGTCGCGGAGCGGGCGAAGGTCGTGAACAAGGTTATTGAAGAGGCTATCAAGAAGACACTCGAGTACGCAGATGGGCAATGGAAGCTCGTTCACAGGTGTGTTTATTTTTTCACTGCGACACGAGTCTGGGCTAACATATGCTGTACTATCACAGGGACGTTAAACCCGCGAATGTCTTGATCACTGGCACCAGCGTGGATACCATCAAAGTTGAGCTTGTTGACTGGGCCTATCCTGTGTCTAGGGGACGCATCTCTACCGTCACTGACGAGTCGTTGGTAAGTCAAGTGTCTTCATTTAAATTTCCGTCTATTGACGGATGCTTCTACAGAAAAAGGAGATCCGTGACAATTTCAAGGGTGCTTTGGGAGAAAATTGGCCAAATTAGTTGGCTTAGGTACACTACTTATTAAACTGGCCCGTCTGATTGGCAAAGTACAATAGCAGTCAGCACGATGTATTCGGAGTATAAGCCAATATGCACACAAGATGGACTTGTTTGACAATTATCTAGGGTTGATACCTCGTAATATAAGTCGACGGTGTAGAACACTAAAACAAGGCGATGATGACCTGAACAGAGTTTCCGAAGGCGATCCCGGCTATTCTTATGTATATACCGAAGAGGGTAAAAATGCCAGTTATATTTGACCTAGTATTATTCTGGGTGAGTAAAAGGTAAGGGATTTCTAGTAGAAGATAGTCTGGGTCATTTCGACAATCTGAAATATGGAACGGTCTTGAATAAGCGGAGTGGCTGTTTTGGAGGCGGGTGGTCGCGATCGGAACGCAGGCGAGAATGAAGCGGACAAAAATACATGAGGCCACAGGTTATACGGTGATATATGCATATTTTTACGTGATTTGAAATGCGTGCGATGAAGGAATGTAGGTAACTAGGAATTGGTTTAGTTGGCGCTTAAGCGGTAATGAAAAAAAATCCCTGTGCGTTCAGCGGAGTTACAGAAAGGGACGCGACTTTCTTAGCGCCGATTCCGCATCCTCAATTTACGGATCGAAAAATCAAGCTGTAATATTTGACAATTAACGTCGTGTTATGGTGCGCCATTTGCACAAATATTATTTCTACCAAACATTTCAAGTAACATAGCACACTTTGTAAACATTTTTCAATATTCAGTCGAACAACCTTTTTGTGTGATTATGGGCAAGAACATTAGGAGAACGCCCGATAATTTTGCAAATATTTCAGTTTAGTTGTTTAAAATCATCAAAACAATTTCCAGCGCTTAGACGGACAGGGAAAAAATTCAAAAAAATTCGAAGAAATTGCCAAACATTTTCAAGTGCTTATAGAAAAATCATGAAAATGCCAAACACTTTTGAGCGTCTAGTGAACCCCTCAACAAAGTTACAAACACCTCTCACAAGCGCCCAAGAAATCGAGAACAACTTGAATATGCCTTTGTCTTTTTCTGAAGTTCTTCTCATTCCTTGGGCGCCTGATAGGGATTCTGTTATATCTGTTGAGTGTTTTACTAGGCGCTCGAAAATGTTTGACCTTTTGTCAAACAAATGTGAACTGTTTGGTGTATTACACCATAGGCGCCAGAAAATGTTCTCATTTTGTCAAAAATATCACAAATATTTTCCATATTGTCATAAGCGCCCAAGAAATGTTTGAAGAATGTGTCAAGCGCTCGAGGAATGTTTGAAGAACACATGAAACACCCAAGAAATGTTTAAAGAATCTTAAAAGCGCCAAGAGATGTTTAGATTCATTGGGAAATTACAAAAGTTTAGATTAGTCTACAAAATTACTTAAAATGTTTGACCCTTATAATAAATGTGCAAATGGCGCACCATAGTCGTGTTGCCATCTGAATCTGAATAAACTCTTAAGTCTTGGGAAAAGGATTCAACTTTCATTTAACGGATGGGAAAGTTCGGGCGGGGTTTAAATTGAGGATTCAAGCAAGTAATCCATCAAATGAGGCTTGATCCCAACCCACCATCGCCGTCATGCCGCGTCTGAACTGCTCCTCCGACATTCCCTTCCCTTATCTACTCTTCTTGTATGCACGGTGTCAGTTGAAGGTTTATGACCCCATATGGGTGAAGAGACTCTGTAGATATGCTGACGGGTAGATTGTCCTGGGCGGTCTTTGGTTGTATTGTCAGGTCGTTGACAATGTGTGTACTAGGGGCTCTGGCACGAGTAATGGTTATATTGCTTTTTCGAGTAGTTTTGGAGTCGATATAGGTGGGTTTCATCGTCCTGGATTTTTTTGCCTGTTCTGTCACTGACTGATTTTTGAAGTTTTTTTTGTGTATTCATATCCTAAACCAATGTTATTCTATTATTTTACGTGGACTGTTATACTCAGAGTCTACTTCAACGGATCGTCGCACCATTCCAATCCTTTGAGTTCTTATTTGTCCTTCGCTTACCACTCATGCTGGAAAGCAACCATCAGCAAGGCTCGCTGTTCAATATCCAAAAGACACAGTCTGGACGTAGTGCATCTGGGCATTTGCGTGCGTACTGTATAGAGTGGAACATGAGGTTTTAAGGTGGATGAACTCCGGAGAGGAAGGTATGGAAGTGGCCGTTTCGGCATGGAATGAGGGCTTAATTCATGGGTCGTCGTCCCAACACCCCCTCTCAACTTGCTGCACTAACCACCCTACAAGCATGTAACCCCAGAATGCGCCAGCCAAGTCGAGGTATGTGCAGCTTTTCCTTTGACCACTGACGATTCTGACAGTGTGGTGAAATTGCACAGGTATTCTTGAAACCCCTGAAGACCTACCCACACCTTTCATCATTCCGAAGGAGTTTAGGCCGCGATGGGACAAGAGAGCCGGGCTATGTTGGAAGTCGTCTATAGGCCAGGGCAGAGCGGGGAAAGGAGAACGAGGGTCTCAGCAGCCGTTGCCAACGCTGCCGTGAGGTGGAAATATTGGTGTCTGACGGTTATGGACGCCCGTCGCACCCGCACTTCAGACGTGCTGCTCAAACAACAGCTTCAACAATGGCCCTCATTTCTACTCAGTGAACCGTCACTCCTTTCCTGTCCAACTTCATTTCTTTTAACATCCTGGACGATATCGTGTGTTGCCATTGAACAACTTCGACACCATCACGTCGCCGTAGACCGTAGAGCTACAGAGAAGGTCGACACCGCCGACACTCTTCACTGCCAGTGGTGACACGTCATCAAGCACTGTCGTTCGGTTTCTCCTTCTCCGCCCCCGACCACAGCTTGCCAACTATCAAAGGAATGGGAACAATGACTCTTTGTGTCGCTCTCTCAGCTCGCACAGCCTATCACTAATAGTGCTTTACCCGCCAACGTTATTTCTTCTCCCAGTGCACCAATTCTTGCCACCCTCATGGCGTTCTTCGTCTCCTTACCCGCTACCGGTCCATGAGTACCCTCACATATTTGCCTCATCCTCCTTTCTTTGTCACATTATTCCCTCAAATGACCATTAGCGCCTGGTCTTTTTTTATTTTTCAACCATCAAACACGAGTTGATACCCAATTGGGAAACACGACGGTTCAACAGGCCAATGTAAGTCGTTTCAGTCCAACGTCCTCATCTTGGGGTGCTAATCAAATCATATCAGGTGGTGTAAATCATATTGGCATATGGATGGGGTGGAAAGGGGTGTAGTTTAAAAAAGACGATGATGTCCTGGCGGGAGGAAACCTCAGTCATAGTGCCACGTGGATAAAGACCACTTTGACCACTTTTGATTCTACGTCGGCTCCAGCAACCGCAATCGTCCTCACTTCTTTTGTAACATCAACCTCAACATCCTAGGCTGCTTTCATGGGCGTTTTACTGGATGTAGGCCTCGGCGATGACGCAGGAGACGTCGTTGTTTCGGGCGGGCTGTATTCAGGGTCGTAGGAGCGCGAGAACTCCTATAGTATCGTCTGAGCGCGTTTAGTGTTGGGGCTGGGGGGTTGAAAGGAGGCGGAGGTGAGGGTTAATGCGGTGAAGGAAGAGGAAGAGGGAGGCGAAAAGACTCGTCAGACCCACTTCAAGGGGGTGCATTAAATCGTGAGTCCGCGGGGTGATTTCGTGAACTGTGCAGGCAAGTCATTGCTGTTACAACAATGAATATGTCTTTCTCCTCTCTTTGTGAGTGACCTTTCTCCCTCTCCCTCTCCCTCTCCTCCGAACGATCAATGGCTGACACGTAATTTGCACAGAACACATTCTCCTAACCGGCTCCTCTCCCTCCCTCCACTCATAGTCTCTCACCTCCGCAATCATGTTCTCAACATCACCTACGCAATATCCTATACAGAGTGCATCCAGCGCATGCACTTCTACCACTATAGTCAGGAAGTATTCTATTCTATTTGACAGAATATACATAATCTCGCAAAGGAAGGCAACAGCAACAGTAGAATCTGAAGAGCGTACAGGGCTAGCATCTGTTGAGAGATTCTGTCTCCTACGTGCTCCAGAAGCTCAGAACGAAGACAGCGACCGCTTCTGTTCTCCGCTATACCTCAACTCTGCCACAAAGCGGAGCGTTGCTGAATTAAGAGCAGACGGGGAGAAGAACAGATTGTCCGATTTTATTTTGTGAGGGTGTAGAAAGAAAATACAACAATTTGATACTACTTCGGCCATCAACAACGAATGCTATGCATACTGGTACATGTGATAGAAGGAGGAAATAGGAGGACATGGTTTGAATGCAAGTTCACGAAATACATTGTTCTAGCGGTGGAAACCTGGAAGCTTCTTGAGCCAATCCTTTCTGAAATCCAGTAGACGACGGCGAATGCCTGCATAGCGATGCTGTTCGTCATCATCGGCATGAGTGGCACTGCTTCGTACGTCGTCGGCTTGGGATTCCGTATTTTGATTTATTTGATTATTGGCGAACCGGCTGGATGAAGACTGGAGTAATGCGGGCTGCACGGACTCTACGAGCTCGCGTAGGGTTTTATGCGCGTCCTCAAATCCAACAGGTGGATTGCCGTACTCGACGAATTGACCTACAAACTTCTCAAGCTGATACAAATTTCTGCCGAGGCTTTCGTGTAGAATTGGTTCGAGTTGAGGATCACCCTGAGCATGTATTCCCTGGAGCTCCAATTCAAGATCGCTTTTTTGTTGTAGCGCTGACTCAATTCGGCCGTGAAGGTCCCGATAGAGGTATGGTGTTGTTGTGAAGCTAATGGAGTCGAAGGCACGCTTCTTATGAAGTGCATTGTCCAAGATTTTAAGTGCTGACTCCTTGGTGTTTATAAAGCGCTCAAGGGTGGCACCTCTGTGGGTGAAATCCTAAAAACAAGCGTCAGCATTATGACCGGGATAAAAAATCTGCAAGGGAATTGCCTCGAAAATCTGTTGAATGAACCCGGCAAAATTTAACTCTGCACGTTGCCGTGCCAGGCCATTATGGCACGTATCCCACATGGTGGTTATCCCAGCTACGGAGTCAAGATCGTGGGTTGAGGTGAGAAGCGCCTTGAGCATGTTAAGTGTTCTTTGTTTAGCTCCAGGAAGTCTAGTCTCGTTTATTGGAGTAAGGAATAAAATCTGGTGGAAAAAATGCACTCTGGTCTTCGTTAACTTCAGCTAGGTCTGTACAGAAATTCACATTACCGACTCTGCTCCATCCATACAGGTATCATGCTCATGATTTCCATCTCTGAAATAAAGCTATCTAAGAAACCGGGTGTATCAAGGAGAAAGACAGGACACCCTTCATTATAAACATTGTCAACCCGGTATGCGTTGATGGTTTGAGTATAACCTGCCAGCTGATCCTTCGATATGTTCAAGTATTGCGACTGTCCTTTCAGGGCTTCAACGAACTGAAATACAGGAGCATGCACAATGCTCGTGAGTAAGAATGTAAATAATTAGGCAAGGAACCGTACTTACAGTGCTCTTCCCTGATCCTGTAGGGCCCATAATACTGTCCAAAATTGGTTATCCTATGTCGCAAATCTAGGAAGTGGGTCCACTTACAGATAAACCTTTGCGTTTTCTGGAATATCCATCACGGGCTCGACGGAAATATGACCTGTAACAGTCAAATATCGCAAATGCGGAATAATATCGGCTACCTGGGGCTCGATATCAAACACAGTAGGGTTCATGGGCTGCGTGCCAGTATCATGCCCTCCATGCGCCTTAACCGGCATCGTCGTCCGGGACGAGAAGTCATGGGTCAACGAAACCTGGAGAGACATAGGATGGAGAGGACTCAGAACCCCGGAGTCCCATGAGCCATCCGCTGTTGGAGCAGGTAGAGTGTTGGCAAGGACTGGCGAACGAAAGCAGGACACGTCGGAGAGCGATGGTATAGAATTGGAATGATACCTCGTCGGAGGACATGGAGCAGTGGGAAAGATAATGCGATAAGTTTCTGGATGAAACTCGTAGAGATCACACGAGAATTTGTAGAGGCCCTGAATCGCTCGCTCTTCATCCCTACGGACTGCTTCGATTTGGTGGTCGTCGCTACTGGTCATGTTTAGTTGATCCTGCTCGGATAAGATGCGGCGCATCAAATCCTTAAGCATCAGAGCATCGTACTGGGGGAGGTCCGCTCGTTCCTTCCTCTTGTTATGATACCACCCGTGTCTAGAGGCGTCGAGAATGGACAACGTTGACTCCACCGTAAAGTAAAATTTCGACAGGCTAATATTGATCGAGGGAAGACTCTAACGAGACCAGTGTTGAGTGGCTTTGTATGACGGGATTCGTAGCAAAAAACTCACTTTGTAGGTATGACTGGCAAGCTCCTCAAAGCGTTTATCTGCGGTTGAAATTAGTCGATCACCCCAAAGTTCATTCCACATCGTTGTTACGACGTTGATGTTGTTGGCCTTGAACATCGATGCGAACCCTTTCAGATAGTTCCCTGCATTGCTTTCTTGGCCACCTGCGCGCACTTTGCGAATGTCACGAAAGTAGCAGAGGGTGACGATTGCCACCTGCGTTGAATCACTGAGGTCACACAAAGCAAAGTAGGAGCATCAGTTGGTTTGAGTGAGCCATAGTGGCAGGGGGAAGATAGATTTCGTACCGCAGAGTGTCCAAGGTCTTCATGATCATGTCCATGATTCTCTTCTCCGAGATCCTGGGATCCATAAGCCCTGGGGTGTCCATAAGAATAACCGGATGACCGCCGTCCTCTAGATTGATAACGCGATAGCAGACGACGGTCTGCGTAACACTGTCGTTTGAGTCACTAGATATCCCTAATCTTTGGTTTGGTACCAGCGATTCTATGAACTAACAGAGGGGTGAAACAAAAAGATGACTTAGAACGAAGGAAACATCGCTTAATGTACGTGAGTTGAGCCGTACCGCGCTTTTACCTGAGCCAGTCGGACCCATAAGTCTGAAAAACCAGTGCGTCATAAGCCGTGCCATCAGTCAGCGACGATACAGATAAACATACATGCACACGCGGACAGATTGCCCTTTCAGCTCTTTCGGACGAATCGTTTCAACGCGCAACTGACCAAGCACCTTGACGTAGCTGGGGCGGCCAGGCCAATTTGCGTCTAGAACAGACAATGCAGATGCATTTGTGTTCTCGAATATGTTCAACGACACACGGAGCGAAGGGAGAATCTGATGACCTCACAATTAAGTGTGTGCGGCGCCTGTAGCCATGTTGGTACTTGCCTGGTCTAATAAAGCGGGTAGAGCATCAAATCTGAGCATCGCGTCGCCGATCCTCGTCTCGTTGGACAAAGTGTCCCACATCGTGGTGACGATTTGGTTACTCTGAGCCTTGAATTTCTCCGCAACCTGTGCAACGGACTTTATACAGTTCCTGTAGCTGTTACTTATGCGTACAATGTTAATGGGATGAAAATATAAAATGCTTATAATCGGCATTTTCACGATGCTGTACACCAATACAATCAGAGTGTCCAACTTAACCGCTACAGAGATACACACCTCAAAGCATCCATCGCACGTGAAATCATCTCTATAACACCTTCCACTGACCCTTCCCTATCTACAAATCCCGGGGTATCCATGAGGATTACCGGATATATACCATCTAATAAGTTGAGGACGTTGTAGCAGACGACGTTTTCGGTCACGGGATCAAAGGACGCCTTCGATATCGATAACATTTGCTCCGGCGCAAGCGCTTCAATGAACTACATAACATACGACGTAGATTCAGCACAGAGAAGACCCAACACATTGGATGATGACTCAAGCTTACCGCGCTTTTACCAGAGCCAGTAGGGCCCATGAGACTGGTGAAGAGTAAGTGACACCACTAAGTCAGAACATTCGGTGTTGGGACCCACTTACATGCAAATACGGACGCTCTGTCCCGTCAAATCCTCTGGATTGATAGGTTCCACGTTCAACGGGCCCGAAACATTGAGATAGTCGAATGGAGATTTGTCAGACATTGCGAGAAAGGATAAAATTCAGATTCACTGATGAGAGTGAGAAGCGAGAAGCACCTGCATCACTTCAATGTATAACAGGATAAGCGGTGTGTTTCCCGGGCCGTTATGACTTGCGTGATGAGTGGCGATAATCTAATGATAGAAAACGAAGATAATAATAGGAATGATGATATATGGCAAAACAAAACAAAAAATCCATGCATACCCAGTAAAAATACAGGTGAGGAACACGCGCAACATAATATTAACCAGGAAAGCGATGAGGAAATGTGAGAGAAAAGCCAACAAAACCAATGCAAGTTTTGGTCAGGAGCGTGAAGGCCTCGACAGGGGTAGTCTAAGATTGTATGTAATAAATGGGAAAGGTCTTGCACCGTGTTTGAATTGATTTGAACATAAGCAACCCATCAAACCAGGTTTGATCCCAAACCACCATCATGCATCATTGTCGTTCCTCACCTTAGCTGCTTTCACCTCTTTCCATTTCCTCATCCACTCTTCTCATATTCACGACATAAGATGAGGATTTATGGCGACACCTGGATGAATAAATGTCGTGGATGGGTTGGTCAGCGGATTGGAGAGGTCGGTCTCCAGTTTTACTAGGCAGCTCGTTTATAATGTGTTGGGAACAGTGCAGGGGTTATGACGCAGGCATAGGTTTTATTGCCTTTCTCAAGTGGTTTTGGACTAGACAGGTGAGTTTCGAGTTGATGATCCTGTTTTTTTTCTGTCCTCGTACTGACTGATTTTCAACGCTTACAGTGTATGCATGTAGATTTTGGGACAATGCTAATCTGTCGTTCCCCGTCTGCTAACCATGCTTTCAGTCTGTGTGAATTGACCATTGCACACATCCCCATTTTTTTTAGCTCTAATTAATCCCTCGCTCTCTTTCAATCAGGCCTGCTGTTCAATCTACCTTTCTGCGAGACATTCCTTACGCCGTGCATTTGAGCATTGACGTGGGACCTTTGGTTTATAGAAGAATAATGGAGAGGGAGCAGTGCGACTGGCCATTTTGGAGCGGAACGAGGGATTTTCGTTCCCTTTGCTCATGTCAACATCCTCACACATCACATTCAATATGCTCTCTCAACTTACCACACTACCCACCCAACGCACTTGGAGCCCCAACATATACTACGACCAAGGTCATCACGGGACGAGTCGAGTCAAGGTATGTTCACCTTTTTTCTTTGAGGACCGAAGGTTCTAACGGTATAGTGACATTATGCAGGTGTTCTTGAAGCTTAAACGCCTGAAGACCCATACAAACCGTCTCTCGTCATACCACAGGGGTTTGTGGCGCAAGATGGGCCAATAGCGTCGAGGTTAAGTTGGCGATAAGAGAGCCGGGAATGGAGAATGCCAGCAACTAGGTCTTGCTAAGGCTGCTGAGGGTGGAAATATTCTTGTCTGATGATTCTGGATGGAGGATGGCACCCGCCACACACGCACTTCGGGTTTCTTGTCTCAAAACTCAGCTTCCACAACGACTCTCATTCTCACTCAATACCCCGTTACACCTTTTCAGTCTAATCTCATCCCTTTTGTCACCCTGGCCGATACCTCGTGCTGCCGATGAGTTACTACCAGAACAACTCCAGCACCGTTACAGAGCATGTAGAATCAGTTCCCGCCATCGCAGATGAGCTACAGGGAAGGTCGACACCGCCAACAGACGTCACTGCGGGTGGTGACACGTCATCAAACCCTGTCATCAGTTCTCCTTCTCCATCCCCAGCTACATATACCTTGTCAACTTTTTTCAGGGCATGGAGACAACTGTAATTCCTCTCAGCCTCATAGCTGTCGCCGCCTATCATCAATGTGGTCTCCATAGTCTTCTTTATGATTTATATGTGGTTCCCAGTGCACCGACCTCATTAGTGAGTGCCCCAGAGCCTTCTTCCCCCTCGTATATGCACCCTCACGGCTTCACCCCAGCCTCCCTTTGTCCGTCCGAACGTCATTCCTCCAAAACACCACTCACACCCTGTCTTTCTTATTTTTCAAACGTCAAACACGAGTCCTTACCTAGTACGGAAATGCGACGGTTCAATCGCTCAATGTGAGTTATTTCAGTTCAATGTCGCTATCTTGGGGTGCTAATCAAGTCCCGAAAGTTGGTGTAGCGCATATGGAACGACAGGTAGAACCGGGGAATGGGAGTACTTGAAAGAGGAGGAGGATGTTTTGGTTGAGAGAAACCTCAGCCAACAGGCCACGTGGCCCGAGACCATTTTGACCACTTTCGCCTCCACATCAGCCCCAGCTCCAGCGATGGTCCTCACTCCTTTTGTAACACCAACCTTGATGCTCTACTCTGCTTTTGATGGGCATCTGATGGATGTGGGTGTCGTCGATGACCCAAGAAACGATGTTGTTGGTGGCGGGTTGGGTTCAGGGTCGTGGGAGCATGAGAAATCCTACTGTGTCGTCTGCACGTCATTACTGGCGGGGCTGGGTTAAAAGAGGGAGTGGCGAGCGTTGATTCAGTGAGGACAGGAGAGAGAGAAGGAAGAAAGAGACTCATCAAATGCACTCCATGGGAGTTGATTGAATCACGGGTCGGCGGCGACATTCTGGTCAGGAAGTTTGAGTTCACTTGTTGTGCAGCAGACCTTTATATTACCAACCATCCACCACTACCTTTTACCTCACATTCTAAATCCATGAAGACGTCCTCAGTATCTCTATTCTATTCTCACAAGTTCCCTTCTCTCGCCCTACCTCCGATGAGCCAACCGCGATATCCCCGTATTTTTCGATTTTTCTACAATTTTCCGTTTATGTCTATTCACATTAATGCTCTGTTCACCTGTTGCGCGCTCTTGGTTTTCGTGGATTCGAGTATTTTCCTTCTCTGTCCATCATTTTCCAACTTTTACTTACATTATGTACCGAGTTCACAACGTATGGAAGCTCCTTTCTGCCCTTGCATTTCGTGTTTCATTACTTCGTCTTCGTCTTCGTCTGGTGTCTGTGTGCATCTCTCACATACGGACCCCTCGAACTCGTATTGCGCGTCTCACCTTCCCCTTCCATCTCACCAACCCGTCCCCTCGTCACATCATCATCCCTCACTCACTTTCAACCCGATCTCCACACGCGCACATCACCTCATACCTCAATGAGTTAAACCACTACTAATAAGTTACTCATCCCAGCTTTGGAAGTGTAACGGATGATATCATGGAGAAGGTCATTTACATAAATTGACATTGGTTAGCAGGATACAATATGAATTTTCGGAGTGGGTAAGCAGATTTCTTCGTGATTTTAGGCTCTGCTCGCCCAAACAACATGTGACTCCGTATCCTCAAATAATACACCCTTCTACTCTGGCCTACCCAATTCCCGGACAATGTATTGCGCTACCCATATTATCACCCTGCATCAATGTCACCTCTAGGTGTCCTTCCAGCGTGGCTTCCTTTAATTGCGTCCCAAAGATAATCACAGCAATGCGAGCATATATTATCTCACTTTAACAAAATGAGCTACCATGTAGAAGGGCTAGGAGGAGTGAGTATCGGAATTGAACTGAGTACTCTATCAGTATCCGTGTTCTGAAGCTCTCGCCCTGCCTCAATGCATCAGCATAACGAATCTAGATTATCAAAGTTGCAAGAATAAAACGTGATTAGACCCGACTAAAACATGGGCCCACTGGGGGCTTGATACACTGTATGGGGAATCCTTGTCACCAATCAAGGAGTGTAAGGCGGGCCTAACGCTTGAAACCGCGCAGGCTCTTGAAGCGATCCTGCGCGGCACCCAGTACACGATGGATACCTGTGGTGTTAGGCGGATGGCGATCAATGATCTGATCAGTATCTTGTCGTACTAAATCGGTTTTACGCAGCTCCGAACGTCTTGGTGAAAGACGGTCGAGGAGTTCAGGTCGCAAGGATAGCACGAGCTCACATAGGCGTTGGTGGTCATCTGCGAATTGAGCGAGTGGATCGCCATACTCGATAAATTGCGCTATAAACTTATTCCTCTTCTGCTCATTCTCAAGAAGGTTTTTGTCCAGAATGGATTTGAGGTTGAGATCCGTTTTGGCCTCGGGTTGGGAAAGTTTTAACTCAATCGCTTGTTTTTCCCGTACGGCCTCTTCGATGCGGTTGTGGAGGTCTTGATACAGATGTGGTGTTGCCGTAAAGCCAATGTCATCGAACGCACACTTTTTGTGAAGTGGCCTGTCCAAGATTTCGAGTGCTGACGCCTTGGTATTCATAAAGCGAGTGATTTCTGCGCCTCGATCGATAAATTCCTGTGGACAAAGATTAGCGCTACTTCTCCCATGAGCAATTGATGACGAATCACCTTGAAAACATGAGATGATGCATCGGAAAAGCTTGATTCCGCATGATTCCGTGCTCTTTCGTCGTGGATCGTATCCCACATGGTGGAGATTACACATACAGAGTCAAGGTCGTGCGTTGCGGTGAGTAGGTCCTTTAACATTTCCATTGTTCGTCGTCGGGAGCCAGGCAGTCTTGCATCGGTGATTGGAGTTAAATAATAGATCTGATGAAAAAAATGGATGCTGATGTGCATCAAGCTCAGCCGCTGATTTCTATCCATGAGAAGATCAACATTACCCATTCCGTTCCATCCAGGTTGTTATCGTACTCATGATTTCCAGCTCTGATATCATGCTGTCTTGAAAGCCAGGGGTATCGAGAATGATAACCGGACTCCCGGCGTTCAAAACATTGACAATATAATATGCGTTGATGGTTGAAGTATTGCCAACAAACCGATCCTTCAATAGGTTCAAGCACTGTGCATCTCCTGCTAGAGATTTGACAAACTGGAAGGAGGGATATAAATAACACAGCACATTTTTACACAAGAATATTGTACTCACGTTGCTCTTCCCTGAACCTAAAGGGCCCATCAAGCTGTATAAAAATATGTGTGTTACATGTCGTGACTCGTGAATGCGGATAGCGAACCACTCACATGTAAATCTTCGCGTTTTTTGGGATCTCTGAAGCCACGGGGTCAATGGAAACGTCGCCAATGACTGTCAAGTACTGCAATGTTGAAATAACCGAATCCGAATTGGTATCAGTGTTGAGGACTTCTGAATCTTTAGCTTGGATCAGTTGTGCCGGCTCCAGATTGACAACCGACATACTCGACTCAGTAATAGCCTTTATACCCTCGCTATCACAGACTTCAAGCGTCCCAAAGCGCTTCGTCCACCACCACGAAAGACTGTGCGTCAATGGTAGCTTGGAGGATGTGGAAGGACCGGGGTTAAGGGGACCAACGGACGCAGCCATCGTGGAAGCAGGTTCTGTCTGTATTGGAGACATTGCGCGATAGCAGACGAGATCGGAAAGTGATAGTTGACAGTCCAAGGTTGTGGGAGGACATTGCGCATCGGGAAAAATGGCTCGATAGGCATGTGCATCACTATCATAGAGATCGCGACAGAATTGATACAGAAGGAGGGCAGCTTTGTGTTCGGCTTCACAAATGACGGGCAGTTGGTGGTCATCATCAGCAAGATTGTCGAGCTCTTGCTGAATATTTCGGATGCGTTCAACCAGTCTCTGCAGTACCATATTGTCGTAAGTGGGGAGGGGTATTCTTTGTTTCCTTGTTGTGTGATACCATCCATGCCTACACGCGTCAAGGATTGATAGTGTGGAAGCTGCTGTAGACTTGAACCTGTTCAGAGAGATGTCGAGTGAAGGCAGACCCTGGATACCCCATGAGTACTATTCATGATATGTCGCGTTCGTGACGGAAGCGCTTGCCTTGTATATTTCGACTTTCAGTGCCTCAAATCTTAGCTCCGCAGCTGTGGACAGCTTGTCGTTCCACAACTTGTTCCACATCGTTGTCACGACGTTGACGTTGTTCGCCTTGAATGTTTGCGCAAAACCTTGAAGAAACTTGACCGCTCCACGTCTGGTGGCTCCCATACGAGGAACGTCAATGGGGTGAAAATAGCAGAGTGTAACGACGGCCATCTCTACCGATATGCTGCGATAGCATTGGTACTTAGACTGCTTATTTTATAGCATATGTGACGATCATGCATACCGTAGTACTTCCAACTCCTTTGAAATCATCCCGACGACGCGGCTTTCCGAGATACAGGGATCCAGAAGACCTGGTGTATCCATCAGGATAACGGGAAGTTCGCCATCTTGTAGGTTCTTGACCCGATAACAGACGACATGTTTCGTAACGCCGTCGAGCGAGTCACCAGATATAGATAACGCTTTCTCCAGCGCTAGCGCTTCGATGAACTAAAATGCGGAGCGCTCTCAGCAACTATATGGACGACAGTAGATCAGAGATGACCAACTCGTACCGCGCTTTTGCCAGAACCCGTCGGACCCATGATTCTAAGAAGATAAGGGATTGTAAGCCAAAATTATCAAGAGAAGAGAGTTGGGGGGACGTATGTACATGCAAACACGGACGCGCTCGCCCTTCAAATGGTGAGGAGGGACAGGTTCCACGTGTAACGGGCCTAAAACCTTGAGATAGGTGTACCGTGTTTCGTCAGGCATGATGAGGGGATGATATTGAAATTGGGCTTGATGTTGGGGGCTGGATAAGGTGCAGGGCAAATCACTGGTGGAAGTAGAACACAAGATGGAATTCCACGATGCGTCATGTAAACCGCTTGATCGGTCAAATATGTTTGGTTCGTATGCCATCGAATCTATTTCAGGTTTCCGGTCTCCCACCTGCCACCAAGGTGATACTTCTTATGTTTAAATGGCCGTGCTCATCGCTCCGCCGGTTTGTTTTATCCACAGTAAAATGATTGAAAAGGCATGATAGTCATAAACAATTGATGCACGAGAATAAATATACAGAAGCGGCGCAGTAAATACACAGAATTTTCCTAACATAATGAAGATAGAGCCAAGGGTTGGGGAACGCGACGATGGCATACAAGTGCCAAACGAAAGGAGCTAAGAGGTTGAAAGTAAGAATAGGAAAAATGGACCACGAATCCACCATATCTGACAAATGACGCAGGATAGTAAACTCGAGGAGACGCTGGATGGAGTGTGGCCGAGGTGTGAATGTTTTTTGTGAGGCTATTATTGACTAGGACTCCGTGCCGCGTTAGGTTTTGTTGGGAATCTGTCACCCTCGGGAATGAGCTGTCACTTTTGCCTACTAAATTTGAGACCGGCGAATTACTGGGAGTGGTTGATGATACAGTGCTATGCACCAGATGGGAAAATATTGTGTGGTGATTGAATTGATGGCCAAACCAAGCGAGGCATCAAATCAGGTTTGATCCTAAACCACCGTCATCGTCGTTCCCCGCCTGAGGTAGAAGACTCTCCCTTCATTCCCTTCCATCTTCTCACATTCACGATATCAGTCGAAGATTTATGACGAAGCATGGATAAAGAAATGTCGTAGATGCGTTGTATCTGGTTTACTGGTTTGCCCGTTACAATTTCTTGAAACGGTCTTGGGCAATGGCACATGCAATGGTTGTCTTCCTTTTTTCAAGTAATTTCTGATTAACTACAAGTAAGTTTCATTACCCTGGTGTTCTCCTGTCCTGGCGCTGATTGGTCTTCAACTTTCACAGTGTATTCACGTAGATTCCAGAGCAATGTTATTCCGTCCTTCCCCGTACGCTGGCTCTGCCTTGAGTCTGCGTGAAATAATTATCCATGCACCTCATCCTTTGAGCCCTAATTTACCCTTCACTCGTCATTGACGCTACAGGAATTCAATTCGCCAATAAGGCCCACTGATCAATCTGCATTTTTGCGAGACATTCCGTGGGCCGTACATTGGAGCGTTGACGTCCTTTTGCATCAACGGGGGTTTGTGGTTTTGATATAGAGGAACGATACTGGTCATTCCCTTTTTCATCGACTCATTCCTCACCTTGACATCCTCACAGATTATGTTCAATATTCCCTCTCAACTTAGTACAATAGCCACCCAACGAACTTGTAACCCCAGCATATACTACCGACCAATGTCACCACGCGACGAGTCGAGTCAATGTATGTTCATTTTTTTTCTTTGAAGAGCCAAAGTTCTAATGGTATGCCGAAATTACGCAGATGTTTTTGAATCCTAAATACTTACTGAATACGTACACAGACCCTCTCTCGTCACACTACAAGGGTTGTGTGGCATGATGGGGCAAGAGCATTGCGGCTAAGTTAGAGGACGTCTCTGGGCGAGAGGGCGGCAGGGATGGAGAATGTGGGTCAGCGGCTGTTGCCAACGCTGCTGTGAGGTGAAAATATTGGTGTCTGAAGGTTATGCGTGGGGGATGGGAACTCGTCGCGCACGCACTCCAGGCATGTTATCCCATACCTCAGCTTTAACAACAACTCTCATTCCCTCTCAGCATCCTGTTATATCTTTTCAGTCCGACACCATTTATTTTGGGAGTCAGGATGATATCGTGTCTTCCAACCAGCTACTATCTGAACAACTTCAGCACTATCGTCAGCACCACCCCGGCATCACTCAGATGCAACGACTTGAACCTAGGGTACGTAGAATCAATTCATACCTCCGCGGTAGATCTAGGGAAAACACCATCACCGCCAACAGTCTCCTCAGTGGTGACACGTCATCAAGCACCGTCATTCAAAGCCTCCCCCACTCCAGCTTGTCAAAACGTTCAGGGAAATAGGGACAACCACTCTTCGTCTCAGTCTCTCAAATGCGTCCACCTGTCACTGATTTTGTAATTATCGCTGACTTCGTGGTTTACCCCGCCATCTTTATTACTTCTCTCAGTGCGCCCGTTCCGCCACCCCCATGGCGTTCCTCGTCTCCTTACCACCTACCTGTACAAAGCACCCACACATCTGTGTCTCAACCGTGTTTCTTTGTCACATTATTCTCTTAATGAACACAACACTCGTTCTTTTCTTATATTTCAGACATGCAACACGAGTTGATACCGACATCGGAAACGTGACAGTTCAACATGCTAATGTGAGTCGTTTCAATCCGACATCCTCACAGTGGAATGTTAATCAAGTCCCGACAGTTGGTGTAGCGCATATGGAACAACAGGTAGAAGCGGGGAATGAGAGTAGTTGAAAAAAGAGGATGTTCTGGCTGAAGGAAACCTCAGTCAACAGGCCACGTGGCCCGCGACGACTTTGACCACTTTCGCCTCTACATCAGCCCCAGCTCCAGCGATGGTCCTCACTCTTTTTGTATCACCAACCTTAGTATCCTACAGTGCTTTCCATGGGCATCTGATGGATGTGGGTACCATCGATGACCCAGGAAACGATGTTGGTGGCGGGTTGGACTCAGGGTCGTGGGAGCACGAGAAATTCTATTGCGTCGTCTGCGCATGACCCACCGTTGGAGTTAGGTTGAAAGAGGGAGGCAAGGGTTGATACGGTGAAGGGAAAAGAGAGCGAGGAGTGGACTGAATTGTGAGGTGGAGACGTTGTTTCTTAGAAAACCCGATACTCATTCATCGTCCAGGCAATCACGTCTCAGTGTTTCCGTTCTCTTTTTATTCTGCTTTTCGCGCTTCACCGCATAACTTGCTGAGGACAAGCTATCACTGCTACCCTTCCCAACTATGGGAGTCTAATGGTCGGTATCATGTCATTAATTCGCATGGTACAATGTTGGGTTGAATATTCGGAGTGCACAAGTACATTTCGTTGCGACCTCTAGCTCTACTCGTCTAACCAATGAGTAACTCCATATCATTCTCGACTACTGACTCCCTCGCTTTACGTCTGTCTCAAAGGAAACCAAGCGGGGTATGACCTTGTACCATCATATACAACAAATGTAGGGTGACGACATGAAAAAGGTAAGAAACTTGGACCCAATGTTTGTTGTAGTTAGTAGAAATTGATCTGATTACCGGACATTTGTCGTTCTCATCTAATTTCTGGTGCTACAAGGACCTAATGCTTGAAACCTGGGAACCACTTGATGTGATCCTTTGCGGTACCCAGTATACGACTAATACCTGTTGTGCTGGGCGCCTTGTGTCAATCCTTTGTAGCAGCCAGTACCTGGCTAATTTCTGTGGTGTTGGGTAGCTGCTGTTGACGATTAGCGTCCAGGATAGTATCTTGTCGACCTAAATCGGTTTTACGCACCACCGAGTGTGGGATCCTGTTAGTCAGATCCTGAGTCGCCTTGGACGTCATGTTGTCCGATAAAGTTACCGAGCTTGGTGGAAGTCGGTGGCGGAGCTCGGGTCGCATAGATAACAAGAGCTCGTATAGGCGTTGATGGTCTTCTGCGGATTGAGAGGGTGGTTTACCATACTCAATAAATTTCTCTATGAATTTATCGAGAATCTGCTCAATTTCACGAAGGCGATGGTCCAGAACAGGTTTGAGGTTGAGATCTGTTTTGGTCGCGGGTTCTGAAAGCTCGGCCTCAAGTGTTTGTTTCTCTTGCACAGTTTCTTGGATGTGCCGGTACAGGTCTTTATACAGGTGTGGTGTGGTTGTAAATCCAATCACATCGAAAGCACGTTTTTTGTGAAGTGGCCTGTCCAAGATCTCGAGTGCTGACGCCTTGGTATTCATGCAGCGAGTAATGTCTGCCCCCCTATCGGTAAAGTCCTGTGGCTGAGGATCAGCATTATGCCTCTGATAAATGTGTGACACCAAATTACCTTGAAAACATCGGATGACAAATGGGTAAAGTGTGATTCTGCACGATTCCGAATTCTCTCGTTGTAGATCGTATCCCACATCGTGGTGATCACAAGTACGGAGTCGAGGTCGTGCGTTGCCGTAAGAAGGGCCTTTAACATCTCCACTGTTTGTCGTTCGGAGCGACGTATTCTTCTCTCAGTGATCGGAGTTAAAAATAAAATCTGATGGAAAAAATGGATGCTTGTGCTTGCTCAGCTTCTAACCATCAAAAAAAGAATGAAAATCTAGATTACCGATTCTGTTCCATCCATGCTGGTATCATGTTCATGACCTCCAGCTCTGAAATCATGCTATCGTGAAAACCAGGTGTGTCGAGGATTATAATCGGACACCCGGCGTTCAAGACATTGACAACATAATATGCGGTGACTGTCCGAGTCCAGCAATCCAGACCCTTCGATACGACCAAGCTCTGCTCCTTTTCTAGAGATTCGACAAACTGGAAATAAGGACATAAATAGCACCAGACTTTCTTACGCAAAAAGATTGTACTCACGCTACTCTTCCCTGAACCTGCAGGGCCCAAAAGGCTGTATGGAGAAACATTGTTTTATGTTGTGAATGTGAATATGGTCAACAGGCAACTCACATATAAACCTTCGCGTTTTCTGGAATCTCTGCAGTCATGGGTTCAACTGAAATGTTACCGGTAACCGTCAGGTTTTGCAGTTTTGAAATGACCGCTACTAAATCAGGATCCACGTTAAGGACTTGTGAATCTCCAGCTTGGACCAGTTTCGTCGGCTTCGCAAAGGCCTTTATACCCTCTCTGACACGGCCTTCAAGCATCCTAAAGCGCTTTATCCACCTCCATGAAAGCTTGTCCGTCAATGGTGGCTCAGGGGATGGGAAATGATGGGGGATAGCGTGATGAATAGATGCGGCCCCCGTGGAGGTAGGTTGTATCTGCATGGAAGACATTGAACGATAGCAGACAAGCTCGGAAAGCGATGGTTGACAGTCAAAGGTTGTGGGAGGACATGGTGCATCGGGAAAAATAGCACTATAAGCATCCGGAGCGCAATCATAGAGATCGCGACAGAATTCATACAGAAGGAGGGCAGCTTTGTGTTCGGCTTCACAGATGGCTTGCACCTGATGGTCATCATCGGCAAAATTATCGAGATTTCGTTGGATATTTTGAATGCGCCCAACCAATCCCTGCCGTATCATATTGTCGTAGGTGGGGAGGGTTATTCTTTGTTTCCTTGTCGTCTGATACCATCCATGCCGACAAGCGTCAAGGATGGAAAGTGTGGAAGCAGCTGTAGAGTAGAACCTGTCCAGAGAGACATGGAGCGAAGGGAGACTCTGGATACCGCATGAGTATCATACATGTGCTGCTTTCGTGAAAGAAGCGCTTACCCTGTATATCTCGACCTGCAATGCATTAAATCTTTGCTCTGCGTCTGTGGTTTGCTTGTCGTTCCACAACTTGTTCCACATCGTTGTCACGACGTTGACGTTGTTCGCTTTGAATGTTTGAGCAAAACCTCGAAGAAACTCGACTGCGTCACGTTTCGTGCCTGCCACACGAGCAATATCAATGGCGTGAAAATAGCAGAGTGTAACGACAGCCATCTCTACTGATCCACTACAACATCATTAATATTTAGGCGACTTATTCCATAGTATATCTGAGGATCATACATACCGTAGCGTGTCCAGCTCGTTTGAAATCATGCTAATGACACGACTCTCCGAGATACCGGGATCCAGAAGGCCTGGTGTATCCATAATGATAACCGGAAGTTTACCATCCTGTAGGTTATTGACCCGATAGCAGACAACAGTCTGGGTAACGCCATCGAGTGAGTCACCAGATATGCATAACCCTTGCTCCGGCGCGAGCACTTCGATGAACTAAAATGCGGCATGCATTGAGGAATGATAAGAATGATTGTAGATCAGGCATAATCAAACGTACTGCGCTTTTACCAGAACCTGTCGGACCCATAAGTCTGAGAATATCGGAAGAGGTGGTAAGCCAAAATGTCATAATAAGTGGTTCAGAGAGACGTATGTACATGCAAACACGGACGCGCTCTCCCTTCAAATCGCGAGGAGTGACAGATTCCATGCGTAACGGGCCTAAAACTTTGAGGTAGTTGTACTGTGCTTCCTCAGGCATGATGAAAGGGATGATATCGAAATTGGGCTTGCTATTGAGGCGTGTATAAGTTGCAGAGAAAAATTACTGGTGGGAGTAAGATGCAAGATGGAATCAATTGAGATAGGGTACAGCTTCAGAATGTGTCGTGTAAACCGCGTGGTCAGTCCGTATGCAGTCGAATCCAAATCAGGTTTACGGCCTGCTACCTCCACCATGGTGTTACTCCTTATGTTGAATTGAGGTGCTTATCACTTCGCTGTCGCTGGTTCGTTTCATCCACAGCAAAAATTGAAAAGGCATGATAGTAATAGGCAATCGTTGCACGAAAATAAACATACAAGTGTGACACAGTTAAATACATAGCATTTATGTAAACCTAATGAAGATAGAGCCAAGCGTCGGGGGACATTATGACGACATTCGAAAGCCAAACGAAAAGAGCTGAAAGCAAGACATGAGTACGAGCCTGAAAAATGGACAACGAATCCTCCATCTCTGACATCATCTGTGTTTCGTGTTACACCTACCTATATAATTAGTTGCTTGAGCATCGCACCTATCCTATCGTTTCATTTCACCTCACCCACCTCGGATCATCTGCTAATTCCTCATTTGTTGGCAAATATCAGCCATTGAGTCTGTTATTATGTGTGACGTTATCTATGAGTATAAGAGCGAATATTCCTCCATAATTCCATTACGTCGCAGTATTTGTTGCGCCTAGGCCATCCCCCGTTGCAGAATTTCAGTAAAACTCAACCTCTGTCGATTCTACCCCCTAACTCATCATGACAGATCTTTGCTGAGCTGCAAGGACAAGAACACGTTTTAATTTTTGGTGATAGACCGTCATGTCATCAAAACATTCATTCAGGTTCGCCCCCGTTCCAACTGTCAAAGCTCCCCACACTGGAGCAATGTACATTTGCCGCGTCCAAATGAGATGATCTACATAATGACCCTTTTCTCACAAGCGCGCGCGCTATATAAACTCACAGAGCGCATCACTTACGTTACGATACACCTCTACCTTACCCCGCTTTAGGCTGTGCATACGAAAGCAGGGGCACCACCAAGCAACATCACTATACGTTCCTATTGCTAATTAAAAGTATGCATGCTTAAATCGGTGATGGGCCCTGATCATGATGGTCAGCCACTGGTCACCTATTACATCTACATGAAGCACGTCAAGGGCCAGAATTTACAGGACTTCGAGCCGTTTAAGAAGGTGAGGGGTGAACCCGCAGAGCAGGCAAACATAGTGAATAACGTTGTTGAAGAGGGTATGTTCCAAAGACCATCGTGTACGCAAATGGGCAACGGAGGCATGATCACAGGTATATGTTTTCTTTCCCTTCAACACGCCTTTGGGGTAACTTATTCTGCACCTACGGATATCAGGGCTGCGAATTTCATGATCACTGGTGCCTTGGAAGCAAACTGGCCCTTATTGTATAGGACCGTCAGTACCGAGAGGGGAATTGTTCATAAAACCATGCCCATGTTGATGTAGGTATACTTGACGCGCGACAAAGCAGTGGTGGCTTGAAGGTGCCAAGTGGGAGGTGAACTATTTTTACTTTTCATATGTGTATGTATGTCTTCATCCTGAATATATGCAGTGGGTGAGGAATCAATGGCCGAAATGCTTATCCCTCTCAGCTCTCTCTCCAAACGATCGGTTTACCCCATTCACGACTTCCAACTTTAATTTTCAGGTCGCACCCTTTTACCTACTCATTTTGTGTAAACATTCGCCGATTTGTTGATTAATCGCGCATGTTTTGAACATCGTAGGAATGGTCTTAGTTTAACCGTATTCATTTAATTGTGTATGTCTTAAAAGCGAGACTTGCTGGATGAGACCAGAATGGTCGAAGGACAGAAAGTGCGATCCGATTTGGTGAGAGCGTAGAACCAGCATACGACAATTGGGTGCGATGGTGATCCTAACTAAAGGGCATCGGCTCGTCATTATCATGCTGACGGTAAGAGCGCATAGATGAATGCAACTGAAATTATGTTAGCGTCGGATACGACTTCTTTGATGCCTTGAAATCGATGCAGTCGATGTAAATTTCGATAATGTGCGTGAATATAACCACGACGGAGGTGGATTGTATGTATTAGATGGGAACGTTTTGGTCACTGTTTGGTAGGAATAGGATCGTGAGCCAGCTCATCAACAACCAACAGCTCGTTGATTTCAAGGAGGTAACAATACGAACAAACAAAGAGGGATTTGATCCCGCACCACCATCATCATCGTTGGGCAGCGCTCTCAGTCCATTCCCTTCCCTTATCTACTCTTCTCATATTCACGGCGTTAATAGAAGATTCATGGCGACCCCTGGGTGAATAAATGTTGTATATGAGTTGGTGAGAAGATTGTAGAGGGCGGTCTCTGGTTTTACTGTTCAGCTCGTTTAGCAACCGTTGGAGACGGTGCAGGGGTTATGATACAAGTCAAGGTTGTATTAATTTTTCAAATAGTTTTGGACTAAGTACAGGTAAGTTTCATCGCCCGGGTTTTTATTTTCGTATTCTAGCACTGACTGATCGTGTTCACAGTGTTGTTATATAGATTCCAGACTAATGCTATTCAATTGTTCGCCGTCTGCTGGCCGTGCTTTGAGTCTGCGTGAACTGATTATCAGACGCGACCCCATCCTTCAAGCCCCAATTGGCCCTTCGCTCGTCTCTACACTACGGATCGTTCATTTATCAATGAGTCCCGCTGTTCACGTGCAGTTTCAATAACGAGAATCTTCAACCCATTTTTCCTCGGCTCGTCCGTTAGCTGTCATCCTCAGCCACCACGTTCAACCTCTCAAGTTACTACACTACCCACCCAACTCTCTGGTAACCCCGACATATACTCCAGACCAGATCATCATGCGACGAGCCGAGTAGAGGTATGTCTTATTTTTCTCTTTGGGGACGGATGATTCTAAAAATGGTGAAATTATCCAGGTTTCCTTGAATCCTAAACGCTAGATACATACACGAACTTCCTCTCATCATACCGCTGGGGCTTATCTCGCAAAAGGGGCAAGAGTGTCGATGCTAAGTTGGGGGTTGTCTAACAGCGAGAGAAGAGTGGAGAATGAGAATGTGGTGTCTGAAGGTTATGGATGTTGAATGGGCAGCCGTCGCAAGCACACTTCAGGTATCTCTTATCAAGCATCAGCTTCAACAACAACTCCCATTCGTACTCAGTACCCCGTCGTACATTTTTGGTTCCAACTTCATTTTTTTTGGCACCCTGGATGTTCTCATTTGCGAACAACTCCAGCACCTGCACCAACTCTCCGCGACACCGATGGCATCCAAGAACTTGAACCAAGGGTATGTAGAATCGATGCTTACCACCACGGCAGAGCTACGGGGAGCTCATTACCATCAACAGCATCCTCAGTGGCCACACGTCATCATCCAGTTTCTGCTTCCCCATCTCTGACTACACTGGAGATAGCTACGCTTCATCTGAGCTCCTCTGCTGCCACCGCGTATCACTAATGCGGTCCCTTCGCCATTGTGATTTATTCTGCTGATTTTATGTGTTGCTCCCCATACACCGGCACTCATCACTGCGTATCCGCCTTTCCCGCACGTATACACACTGTCACAACTTTACCTCCACCTCCTTTCTCCGTCTGAACATCATTACACTCTGTCTTTTCTTATTTTTCAAACATCAAACATGACCAAATATCAAATTGGGAAGTGGCGGTTCAACGGGTCAATGTGCGTCGTTCCAGTCCAAAATTGACATCTTAGGGTGTTAATCAAGTATATACAGGTGGTGTAGGGCGTATAGAAAGGGAGGAGGAACCGGGGAACCGGGGTAGTCAAAAAGGGAGGAGGACGTTCTTATAGCGAGGAGACCCAGTCATTGGGCCACGTGGACCAAGACGACTCTGACGACTTTGACCTCTACATCGGCTCTAGCTCTAGCGATGCTCCTCACTCCTTTTGTAGCACCATCCTTAACATCCTACGCTGCCTCTCATGGGTGTTTACTGGGTGCAGGTGTCGTTGATGACCCAGGAAACGTCGTTGTTGCGGGCGGGTTGGGTTCAGGGTCGCGAGAGCCTAGGAAATCCGATCGCCTCGTCTGTGTCTGAACTTCATTGCTGTTGGAGCTGGGTTCAAAGGACGGTGGAATGAGCGTTGATACGGTGAAGGGAGAAGGGGGTGAAGAGACTCCTCCAATGCACTTTAGAGAAGTAGATTGAATTGTGAGTTGGCGGCGATGCTCAGGTTAGAACATCTGATGTTAATTCATCATATAGCACACCTCTATATTACCAACGATTCGCCATCTTCAACCTCACTGACTGAATCCATGGCTATTTCCTCAGTATTTTCATCCTCTTCCCATTCTCCTTTTCCCTCCCAACCGCAGACCTCAATGAGGGTAAACCACCACTGCTACCCGTACCCGTACCGACTATGGGTGCCTAACGGACGACACATAGGCAGACGTTCATCGAAATTGACATTGGGTAGTTTGATAGGGGGTCTGTATCTAGGTTTCGTCATGATTTTAAGCTCTACTCCTTCAATCAATGTGTAACTCCGTATCATTAAATAATACTCGTTTTCTCTCTTTATAAATGATTCTCGTCCTGTCCAATTCCCGGTCAATCCCATATCGCACCACATATTATAACCTTTCATCGACGTCATCCTCTGTGCTGTCCTTCTAGCGTGGCTTCCTTTCATTGTATCCCAAAGATAATCACGAAATGAGCTGTATGTGGAAGGACGGGGAGGAATGATTGAACTGAGTACTCTATTATCAATTTATCATTATCAGTGTCCGTGTTCTTGCGCTCTCGACATCACTCAATTTGTCATCATAAGGAATAGAAATCTATCAAATTTGCAAGAATATAATATGATCGGAACAGACCATTGTAAGTTTCTTGAGATAATGTAAGCGACCTAGCGCCGAAAACGTTGGATTAACATAACAGAAGGATGGCAAGAACCTGAACGTGGGCCCACCGGGGGCTTGCTACACCAGGTGTGTAACGTGGACCTAACGCTTGACACCAGGCTGTCTCTTAAAGCGATCCAGAGTGGCACCCAGTATACGACGAATACCCGTGATGTAGGGCCGTTGATAGTCAACGATCTGAATCATATCTTGCCATACTAAACCAGGTTCACGCACCTCCGATTGTGGGGTTCCATTAGTCTGATCACCAGCGGCCGCGGGAGTTGTGTTGTCCGACGAAGTAACCGAGCTTGGTGATAAACGGTCGAGGAGTTCGGGTCGCACAGATAACACGAGCCCGCACAGACGTTGATGGTCGTCTGCGAATTGAGCGGGTGGATCGCCATACTCGATAAATTGCTCTATGAATTTATCGAGCAGCTGCACATTTTTACGGAGCCTTATGTCCAGAATTGATTGGAAGTCGAGATTCGTTTTGGCCTCGGGGTGTGACAGGTTGTCCTCAATTATTTGTTTCTCCTGCACGGCGATTTCGATGCGCTGGTAGAGCTCTTGATACAAATGTGGTGCGGTTGTAAACCCTATGACATCGAAAGCACTTTTTTGTGAAGTGGCCGGTCCAAGATTCCAAGTGTTGACGCCTTTGTATTCATGAAGCGATTGATATCTGCCCCTCTATCGATAAATTCCTGTGGATAAAGATTAGGTTTTCCTCTCCCATATATATTTGACAGAGAGTCACATTGAAAATATCGGATGACAAACGGGTAAAGGTTGAATCTGCACGATTGCGTCTTTCTTCGCTATCGAGCATATCCCACATAGTGGTGATAACAGCTACGGAATCGAAGTCGTGTGTTGCAGTGAGGAGACCCTTCAACATTTCCACTGTTCGTTGTTGGGAGCTAGCCAGTCTTCTATTGTTGATTTGAGTTAAATATAAGATCTGATGGAAAAAATGGATGCTGATGTGCATCAAGCTCGGCTTCTACCCATGAAAAAAAAAAAAATCCATTCTACCCATTCTGTTCCATCCATGCCGGTATCATACTCATGATCTCCATTTCTGACTTGAGACTGTCTTCGAATCCGGGAGTGTCAAGGAGGTATATCGGACATCCAGAGTGCAGGACATTGACAACATGGTATGCAACGACGGTTTGAGTAAAACTTGCAAGTTGATCCCTTGTAATTTGCAAGTCCTGCGACTTGGCTTGCAGAGCCTCGACAACCTGAGAAGAGCGGGGAATATCAAGATCTGCACATGAGTGAACAGTGGAATCGTATACACTGCTTTTTCCCGAATTCACAGGACCCATAATGCTGCAATAAATCGGTTAATTCACATACAGGAACGAAATTGTAGTCGCACTGACACATAAACTTTTGCGTTTGCTGAAATAGTACCTGTAGTCACGGGCTCAACTGAAATATCACCGATTACCGCCAAGTATTGTAATTTTGCAATGGTGTCAGCCAAATCCGGGTCGGAGTCGGGATCGACTGGTGCTCCAGCTTGGGTCAGCTGCGGCGCCGAGTCGACCACCTGCGATTGCGAATCCCTAGCCTTGGCTGTCCCAACTTCATTGACTAACGTCCCCCGCTTCATGAAGGAAGCTAAATGTTCGAAGAACTTTGTCTCTCGTCCCGATAACTTGTGGAGGCTTACTTCTATAAGTGACATTTTCGGAGGGGTGAATGTTGGAGGGCAGGGTGCTTTGGGCAACAATAATCGGTAGGCGTTCTCATCGAACTGGTAGAGGTCGCATGTCAAATTGTAAAGCGGGATGAAGTCCTCCTCCTTGGCTTCAGTGATGGGGAGCAACTCGAGCGCCAACTGTGCATCCTGGATGCGTGACATTAAACCCTGCAGCACCAAGTGGTCGTTACTGAGGAAGACTTGTCTTTTGCTTCCTGGTTGTATGGTACCATCCATGTCTACACGCGTCGAGGATGGAGAGCGTGGATGCCACGGTAGAGTCAAACTTGTCCAGTGAGACATTGAGTGAAGGGAGACTCTTGATACCGCATGAACATTACCCATATGCTGCATCTGTGATAGAAGCACTTACCTTGTATATCTCAACCTGCAGTGTGTTGAACCTTTGCTCCGCATCTGTGGCCAGCTTCTCATTCCATAGCTTGTTCCACATCGTTGTTACAATGTTGACATTGTTCGCCCTGAATGTTTGGGCAAAGCCTTTCAAAAACTCGACAGCACTACGCTTGGTGCGTCCCATGCGCGCAACATCGATGGCATGGAAATAGCAGAGAGTAATGACAGCCATTTCAACCGATGAGCTGTTGGTTCTATTCAGACACATTCTTTGGGAGTGTATACGAAGACATTGCATACCGCAACGCGTCCAGTTCGCTCGAAATCATGCTGATGACCCGACTCTCCGACATGTGAAGATCCAACAGGCCTGGTGTATCCATGAGAACCACTGGATTGCCGCCATCATGCAGATTCACAACATTATAGCACACAATATTTTGCGTAACGCTATCGATTGTATCTTTGGAAATCGACAACCCTTGCTTCGGAGCAAGCGCTTCGATGAACTAGAGTAGGTAGTATATTGAATCAAGAAACACAGTAAAAAATTGGAATAATCTGGGCATACTGCGCTTTTACCGGCACCAGTAGGACCCATGAGGCTGGTGGATAAAAGCGTTTAAGTTAGATTATGAAGAGCGAGAATTCAATGACACATACATGCAAACGCGCACACGCTGTCCTTTCAACTCTTCTGGAATCACAGGTTCTACGCGAAGCGGGCCTAAAACTTGGGGATAATCGTAGTGAGTTTCATCAGACATTGTAAGAGAAGACGAGATAGAGAGAAGATAAAAAGTGGTTTAATGGTGAGGGTGAGAAGCAGTTAACACAGCCAACACCTCCTGTCGTCCCATACGCCATTAACGCGTGTCTAGTGTTCAATTGATATTTATAGTCTCGGTCATCCAGCTGTTGAAGACAAAGATAATAATATCAAACGTGATAACACGTATAAATCTTACACAAATCGAGGATACAGAATATTACAAGGGAGAAAACGAAGCGACCAATGTACTTAAAGAATGAAATTAACGACAGAAGTGAACCAGAATGAGAGGGTAGGGAGTGTATGAGCAATGATGGCGACGAGGAATGCAATGATAGAGTATGAAAGCAGAACCAGCGGAGCAGAAAGGACTAGAGTACGAGCCTAAAAACGATGATAAGATGTCAGCACTGAAAACGAGGAGAGATAAAAAAGCGAGGGAGACATACGGTAATAATCTTTCTTTCTTGGTTGAACCCATGCCCTTGACTCGTCATCGACGACGACGAAGAATCCTCCATCTCTGATTTATGACGTAGGATTGCGATCCCAGTCGTAGCCAATGACAGCGTAGCGAGAGCGAGTGAGACGAGGATAGAGACACGAGAGAAGTATGAGAGAGTGGGGATGGAGAGGAAGGTTACGGAGGTGCTGAGGATGATGGCAGCCTATATACGATGATAAAAAGATGTTAGTGAGCGTTATGAGCAAGAGAGATGTAAACTTACGAAGATACAGGACACCCCTCCTACAATAAGCATAGGATTCGACCTCGGATTCCTCATCATCTGCGCCTCCTCACCCGCACCTGACCGCGAATTGCTACTCGTATTCCTATTCTCAGCGAAGAGGTACGGAATCCCGAGTAGGAGGTAAGCAGCGACGGTTTCGATGATATGGAAAGCGGAACGGCCTTGGTTGGGATAGATGAGACCGTTGGAGGCGTGTAGGTGGGCGTCGATGGGGAGGGCTTTGTGCGGGCGGAAGTAGGTTTGACGCCAGAGAGCGACGCGGATGAGGATACGCGAGATGATGCGTGTTTCAATACCGTTTTCGTCGGGTTTGTCTGTGAATTATGGTTAGTGGAGTGAGGTAGACGTAAAATGAACAACGTACCCGCACCAAACGACCTCAACAACGTGCTGAGCTCATTACATTCCTCTTGGTTGAACGGTGGTGGAATGGAGCGATGAGAGGGGAGCAGACGATCCGTCCAAGCCCAGGTAAGGACATCCATAGCTTCAGCCTTGGCACGGGGCGGTAAAGCCGTATGTGCAGGGTGAGCCTCCATGAACGTCCAGTACTTATACTCCATGTCGAGTTCTACCAATGGAGACCGTCAATAACCTGTAATCAAACATTGAACGACGAAAGAAAGGAAGACTTACGATCATCATCACTCCTCCTGCTCGCACTCGCACTCCCCAACGTCGACTGCCTCTTCCCTTTTGGCGCTCCTCCTGTCGTCACACCTCCATATCCATAATTATAGCTCCCATGTCCGTTTCCATACCCATTTCCACGTCCAGGGGGGAGCAACACCTCTTCATCCTTCACCACACTCCTAGCATGGTGATCAACCCAATAGCGCTCCAGGACCATCGCACGTGGGTCCCTCTCAGGCCTCTTCGTCTTCCCCTTGTTGCCTCCCAACGCCTTCGGCAATCCATCTACGCGCTCTACAATCCACCCTTCAACGAAGACCCCCACACTTTCACCCTCCCTTCCATCTTCATCCATCCACGAGATGACACGATCCAACACCCCGTCTCGCCTCAGGTTGAGGTCAGTAACGAGTTTACGCGTAGGGTGAACATAGTAGAACATCCCATCGGGGAGATGGTACTCTAACCACCCCAAGGAGTGCAAGCGGGGTTGGAGTTGGGATGTGAGGATCCGTGCGTGCGTTTCGGCTGCGAGATTTGACATGGTCTTGGATTCGTAACCCTGTTCTTGATTGTATGTTTGATGGGGCTGAGCAGACGACCCAGCGAGAGGGGAGACGTCGACGTGAGCGATGGTGGCGGGATAAGAAGGAATGGGAATGGGAACGGGGACGGGCATTGAGTGCTTTTTGATGTCCTCGGGTTGGGAAGAGAGGAGTGGAGTGCGTTCACTGAAAGTGGAATGAGGTGAGCGAATAGTAGAAAACGTGGGGTGATAGCGAAGAGAAGGTGAAAAGGAAGCGAGTTACTTACGTCGTCTGAGGTTCTCGTGACAGGGGGTATTTTCCTGATGCCACTTCTTGGAAAGGTGGCAGGGGCATGAAGATAGTGGGATGGTCCTCAACGTGGGCTCTATGGTCGATAACCGTAGTACTCATGGACGGCTCAGGTCTGATAATGGTATTCACATTAGAATATTAACGAAGGATAATAAAATGAATAAAAAATCGCGAACCTTGGTATAGCCATCTCGCCTTGATCGTGATGTGGCTGTTCTTGACCTGGAATTGGACCAGGATGCAAGAATGGGTCCGCAAAACCGACCGTAGTTGCAGGTGCAGTAGCACCATCATGAGGATTAGGCATGCTTCAAGAAACAAAACATTAGCCCAAGCGGAATGAAAACAACATTGAACCTTAACTCACCGTATACTGGGCTCACGATTGACGTTGCTCACACCCACACCGGCAACATACTGGGGCTGCTGGCTAACCTCACGGCTAACAGGAACAGCGGCGACAGCGGGTGTCCCATTTCCATACGGCTTTCCCGACTTCCTGCTCTCCTTGGACAAATTTGCCACCCTGTCCATCCCGACTGCACCTGCAGCGATAATGGCGGTTGAAACGGGGAGCTCACCCCATGGGTCAACGCGAGCGTCTGGCTGAGGTTTCTTAGCCTCGACTTGGGGTTGAGGTGCTGGTTGAACAGGAACAGGAACGGGAATGGGAGGTACAGGTGCACTGCGCTCAAACCCGGGATTGGTTACCGCTCCTCCCCAAATATCGTGTCCTGCGTATGGATCAGCGAAAGGGTTGGAGTAAGGATCGGCTTGAGGGATGACTTGAGGGACGATGGGAGCTGGAGGAGCTGGTGCCTCAAAGGGTGAGGCAGGAGTGAGCGTGAATTCGGGATGGGGATTGGGAAATGATTCAGCGACCTCGGCTGGGGCGGGTTGCGTGATAGGAATGGGAGTTGCAACAACGGCGATGCTGGGTGCTTGAGAGGGTTCTCGTGTTACGGGAACGGTGGGTATGGTGGGCTGTTTAGAGGGAGCACGAGAGATGTTGGCTGGTGCGGGTGGTTGCTGGGGAGCTCGCGAAACAGGGATGGAAGGAGCGGGTTGAGCTTGAGCTTGATTAGAGGGAGCATGAGAAACGGGTATGGAAGGGGGTGGTTGGTTAGAAGGAGCACGAGATACAGGCTCAACCACTGGAGGTGACACGTAACCATAATCGGAGGAGGCGCGTGAAATAGGTTCCGAGGGCACAGGTGGTTGACCTGAAGGTGCTCTCGAAATTTGAGCCGGCGCGACACTTGGAGCACGAGAAACGGGAATGGAAGGTGGTGGTGAGACGTAGGATGACGCAGCAGGTGCAGGTGCAATAGAATTCTCGTCAACGGCACGATAAAATGCTTGAGGGACGGGAATGGGAGCTGGGGACGAGTGGTGGAGGTCGTCTGTAGAAATCCCTTTCATACTCTCGACCATGGGCTTGTTGAAATAAGAGTCGGACTCTTCCATCGCGGCAGGAGCAAGAGGCTGAGGAGTCTCAGTGACGACCTGAGGAGCGGGTGGTGGGGATGCAAATGGATCGGATATCGCGCCACCACGAGGAATGTCGTCGTCAAGTTCGTCCTTGAAAGCGCCATGATTCCCAGCAGACGAGTCAACGAGTGCTGGGGCTGTAGTATCCATTTCCGTCTCTTGAGGAGGTGGTGGGGCAGGAGTAGATGTAGAGGCGGAAGTGTCGGGTTCAGTGGGTGTAACAGATGGGTTTTTGGTAAGAGGAGAAGGACCCAGTCCTGCGTCATCCTTATTAGAAGACTCTCCCTTGGTAGCTTCCCATTCCCTGGACGGGCTCTCTGCGATCGGAGAAGGAGCATGAACGTCCACGTTCTTGGATCCACCACCACCAAAAAGTGACTGGGTAAGCGATGTCCTCGATGAACTGCGTCTGAGTGACGCAGTATCACTGTTATCCTCGGACGAAGTACGAGGCGGTGTCATGGCATTAGACATGGTGATGACGGTGGACGCCCGCCTCATGACTCCTCCCATGCGACTCGCCCACTTGGATTTTGCTGGTGAGGCATTTGCACTCATGATGATCCGTGTTAAAGAGTTGAATCAAGAACTAGAGATAGATAAGAAATGAGAGGAAGGTTGAAGACGAGTCGAGTGAATAGATAAACTTCAAAAAACGGAATTGGATGGCTGCGGTGTGTTATGTTCAGGGAGGGCGCAAAAGTCGTCGTTTGAGATCGTGGTCGTCACTTTCAAAGAGATGAAGAGGGCGCAGCGTAACGAGAGAAGCTTTATCAATGAAAAGCCAGGAGGATAACTCGAGGCGTTGCCGGTGCGAAAACTCTTTGTGGTCATTAAAACGAGTATGCAGGGAAGGTGAACACGTTGCAAACTCACCTGCGCCGGTATGGTCATATTCTGACTCGTTGCGCATTTCCATACTGCATGTCTGATTAGATGAAACGTCCTGTCTTGGTTTCGCCATTCCATGAGAACTAGATGACTGAAATCGCCGACGACCAGTTTTGTCGTTGGGTGTAGTGGTAATGATGATGTGGCATTATTCTTGAGAGAAAGTGCAGAGTTAGCTGATTGAGAAATCCAATATATTCCTTTACACGTACAATTGTGTTCGTTTTTGAGGTTTCGGCAGGATGGGGACCTAGGGCAAATCAAAAAGGAGGATGAACGAGGAGGACAAGATGAAACGGCGTGGCGGGAACCGACAAATGATGGCATCCCAATTTAGAACGCTGATAAGATTGTTCACAGGAGAAACACCTTCCCTTCCTCCCTCGTTTCTCTCTGCCTCAAGAACTATGCAATGGCCATTCAGGCCAACCACCAGAGATTATAAACTCTCAATCCATTTTTAGCTTGAGACATCATCAGGTCTGGAGAACCCAAAATTTTAAGTTTAGCACTGCCCACGTTTGCTTACTCGACAATTATCTGAATTTCATTCCTGTTGTATTTATATAGATATAAATCGGGCATATAAATAATATTATGGGGGTGATACATCGAAGATAATTTGAGGTTAGCCTCACAAGTTCGTCTCTGCTTTTCACGAGATGTAGTTATTTTAGACGTCGAAGTGACAAACTGTGGGACTGATTTCCAATGGATTGATCTCACTCCGTGTTAAAAGATTATAAACCGAATTTTCATTTCCCAATCGATCCCTTCTTCAACGTTGACGACCACAGTGTTCTCTTCTTAAGCGGATTCAAACTCAATTACGGATTTCGACATACAACCCTTTTGATTGCGTCACGGATCAAACTAGTAAGTCCAGGACCTCCAGTTCTGACGCTCAATTTATAAAAAGGTCACCGATTAATTCATTCGATCATGTACAATCTCACCTACTCCATCTCAGCAGATTAGTTTTAACGACGACAGAGAAATACTGGGATACTAAGTGCCCATAAGAAGCTCAGTAGCGACTCTCGGTTTCGACATTGAGTCAGTGGTCATGATTTTTTCGACAATAAATCTATGTATGAGTCACGTATTAATGCCTAGTACTATCTCAAGGTTCTCTGCTGTGATGCAATGGTGTCGCTTCCTAATTAGCAGGACGCAACGCAGCCTCAACACATACTCCTAAAAATCGCACTCTACACCAATCTCTAAAGATCATCGCTTAACATAACCGTTTCCAATGGGCCGTCCTGGACCTTCAGTTGCAGCTTTGATCATTCAATGACGGCGAATTCGTATTCTTGTTATCTTGATAGCACCCTCGCTAATAGGTTCCAACGGATTATGAACACAGCTATTTATAGTTTTATATATAACCATCCTTGTGGTCCTAATTTATCTCAAAGTTTTATAATCATCCACGGACGCGACGCGTGCATGCTACGCGCCATCCTACGATATTGACGCGTTATTGACCAGTGTTTGTTTCTCCTGATTTCCTGTCCGAATTGGGCACATCAAGGTTGCAGTCTCTCCACCATCTTCCTCGCGTGCATCGTCACCCGATACGGCTCTGTTTTTCCTCAATCTACTTTCCAGAGCGAAAATAGTGCATTTCCTGCATAACTCGTGTTTTCTTATCCGAATTTTGGGTACTTTTAGCAGCGGAGGACATGGTTGCAGGTGGCGATGAGTCCTCATTTTCTGGTTACCATTCTCCGTAAGTTCGACTTGTATTTTTTTTTAAAATTTGTCCTTATTCACGATATCTTCCCAAATTCACAGTCAAATATCTGTCCTATGAAGGGTCTGAATCCTGGCGTCGCTCCTTTGTATCCGCGTGCTATCGTCATCGCCCTTGGTAGCCACCAGGCTCACAATTCTGCTGGTTCGCCTATCTTGTTCCGCGTCGTGCACAAAGAAAATTTGCTCCAGATATCCCTACTCTATGGTAGTCATTTCGGTGCAACATTTACCGCCAGCCGCCCAAGTATCTGAGTATTGTCCTCGGTCTGGCAAATTCTGCCAGTCATCCTGCTATTGTATGCCTAGATTTCATCAAGACGAACAAGGCCGATTCAATTGCGCTTTCTACGCTGGTCTTTTCTATGGGTGAGTGTCCTCAGCCTCTTCTGTTTTCTCCCTGCTTCTGCTATTTATTTGGCGTTATTCATCATCCAACGCGCTGATGACGAGCTGTATACTTTTGATACCTCTTCCCCATCAGACTCCTTACTAAAATGTTCATTTTATGTAGATTTTGCAGACTCGCTTCTCGTCTTTCCACCTCCCCCTTACAATGTCGCCAGACATCACGCCCTCAAGAGGAACAGCGACGACGGATCCCATCCAGCTGTCGCCACAACCACTTACCATGAACAAGGCATTGTCCCTCGCCGACCAATATTCGGTTAGCGACGGAATGATTTCGCGGTTGAAAAGGGGATAGATTGACACTTGCGTAGTTTCTCAAGTCTGCGGTGGACACGAAGAGGAGGATTACAGGGAGGAGTGCTTTGCTAGAGCCATTGAAGAACGCTTAGCGCTGTGTATTCGCATGACCTAGCAAACCAAAGCACGGCATATATCCCCTCTCGACAACCGTTTCCTCACGCTCCCCTACCCGCGACCTTTTCTCCCTCGTATTGCAACATTTCACAACAACCAAGGCAGGAATTTCTGGGACCAACGTGGATGGGAGGTTGGTGTTACAAGAACATAAGAGCGGTGAATTTTAAGGTGTGTACGACGTGTTTCAAGCCGTACTATGCATATTAACCTGGCTTCTCCTTGTTCTAGGTTGAATCAAGCGCAGGCGCTAACTTCATCCATCGCCATGTCCTCCGTTCATTCACGGCATTCTGTCCTCATCATTTGGCAAATGCTTATGGCACTCATCACAGCCAACGACTCCCCCGTCTCCAACTTCTTTGCGTGTACTCGTATTCATAATATCTCAAGGATGAAGAAGTCCTGCAGAAACAAACTGGTGTCTGCTATGACGGACAGAGGGGCAGACAGTCAAATTTGGGCTTCATGCCAGCGGGAATGCGAGTGGATGATTTTGGTGGATAGTAATGGCTCTGGATGACTGTGTGCTGGACCTGTCTTATTCGTTGTGTAGATATGTAACACTTACTTTTTACTATAGTTGTTAAGAATTGGTGATAGTATAGAATTATATTTGAGATAATGTGATACATCTGTGATACTACACAATGTCATGAGTGAAAAATGGATGATGTGGCAGTCTGTGTGGAGCACAAGTGAAAAAAAATGGTAGTGTTAGATTAGACTCTGGAGGGAATATGGAACATACTCGCAGCGCGTAAATTACTGGGAGTACAGAAGCAGAAAGGAAGGGAGCAGAATGAGCGGGCATTGCGGGGCATGAGTTGAGGGAGAAGAAAGGACTTATTAAACCGTCTAGCCCCAGCCCCAATTTATACTCCTCAGGGACGAAAACCTTTAAAAGGTATGCTGTGCAATGATAAGCCAATGAAACGTTGATTTTTGGGGCTGACCTATTCTTCACTGAATAAAGATGTGGCAAAGATAGTAGTCATCCATTTTTGAGAAGGAGGCAGTTGACACAAAGTGTGGACCGCCCAATAACAAGGGTCAAAGCACAAAATATGCAGTTCGATAGAAATATTCATGTATCTCAACCTCGCAGCATTGACAGTAACATCACGTGAGCCGTCAACGCTCCTCAGTCAACGCTCACCTAACCATGAGCTTTGACCTTCCACCTCCGTGTCTCCGTCGCTCACCGGCGCATCTGTAAATTATTTAAATTATTGATTTATTTTAATTCTCTCCCTGTCTGCTGCCTCCTATCCCCACCGCATGTTGGGCAAATGCACGATGTGCAAGTTAAGAAAATTTATTTAAATGAGTTTTTAATTAATAGTCCAAAGTTAACGATGAGGTTAATGAAAAGTTGATACAATTACATTTGAATTAACGACAAGGAATCGAGTCAATATCAAGTTGTGTTTTAGTCAAGAAAGAGAAGAGGAAGCGATGGAAGTTGCGTCATTTAAATAGAGATCGAGTCAAGTCCACTGGGGAGCTCCCACCTAGACGCCCAGATTGTTATCATCACATCTTCAGGCTTTGCAGTTTGTGCAACCCCAGAAAGCTGGAGAAGCGAACCAACAGAGATAATGAGTCTCGGATAAGGCGCATCACCATATTGAGAAGTATTCTTCCCCCTCCTTTGCTTCCAGGTGATTTGATTTATGGTTACATGAAGTGTTGGCCCCATAAGCCTCATTCGCTCCCAGTCAAAGACGGAAATAGGCTGAATTCAGTGGAAAATCAGTAGGAGTTGAGTGATAAAGCAAAGCAACTCACCGAGTATAGCATGTGCAACACGATACTAGGAAAGACTCGCTTGATGAGCCTATAGCTATTAGTCCTTCATTCATGCCATGAATGAACAAAGTCGGAGGTCGCCAAAACTCGCCAGGCACGTTTTGAAGCCCTCGTCGACCTATAGCTATTGAACCGTCATTCGGTCACCAAATGATCACTCCAGAGGTCAGACGTCCGACTCGGGCGCCATCTCGTAGCCCTCGTCCGCCCGATTCCAACCCACCCACTTTCGGACGTCTGACCTCGGCGGTTCCCGTGCTGCTCCCCTGAGAGTGGCTGAGCCTGGCAGGCGATCACTCTGAGGGCTGCAGCAGTCGTTCGCGAGGTCAGACGTCTGAAACTTGGTGAGGTTGTTCGTGTCAGTTAGGTGAATGGATCCACCGAGTTTCAGACGTCTGACCTTGGCGGTTGTTGTGCAATGGAGGTACGAGTCGTGCAGGGGGAGGAGGAGAGGATAGTAGTAGGGGAGTAGCACAAGCATCTGCGAGGTCAGACGTGTGAAACTTGGTGAGGTTGTTCATATCAATGAGGTAAATGGATCCACCAAGTTTGGGACGTCTGACCTCGGCGGTTGTTGCCCAAAGTGGGTATGAGTTGTGGAGATGCACCAGGAGGACAAGGTCAAGTCAGTGATCACACGTATGATTAACTTGACTACAAAATGAAATGTAGACATTTAATAGACATGTACTAAGATAAGTAAGAACCTTAACTAATGACATTATGTTGGTTAGTATTGCGCAAGGGTAGGTCTAAGATGGATTTGTTCGAGAGACTAGTGTAAGTGCAAGAATGGACATGGGTGTGTGAAAATTTGAGATATGGTCCGGACACATTGAGTTGAGAGACTGACCAAGTTTCGTGAGAAAGTGATGAAAAGTGACGGACCTGCTCTACCATTTACTGTTTTGCATACCCCTTTGGCGGTTTTTTGTACAGGGGTGAGTTGTTGCCCGATTTGGATGAAAGTAGATGCATTGTGTGCGCAATTTGAAAGTAAGTGTGAATCCATTTTAAAATAATGGAATTGGTGATGTCATGTTGTGGTTTATGACTACATGTATGCACTTTGGAGGCGCACTTGGGATAGGTGGAAATGGGACATAACCTTAGCCTAGGGGTTAAAATAACTCGGGCTTGCCATATATGGTAGTCGAATGATGTATGAGAGCGATACGACTACTTTTATTATGGGGCGGCGGAGGGGTTCGGCTATTTTTCGCTTGGCATTTCCTTATATGGAAGTAATTTCCTTTTCGAGACATATCGCCTCTCATAAGGTGTGATTCTCCCAGACGCGTCTCGGGAAATCACTGGTTTTCCATCGAAAAAAGCGATTCTGCTGGACGCGTCTCGGGAAATCACTGATTTTCAGTAGAAAAATGTGATTCTGCTGGACGCGTCTCAGCGAATTTATGAATTCCTGTTGAAAAATAGGATTCTCCTGGACGCGTCTCGGCAAATCCTTTGTTTTCATCCATCGTAAGGTAATTTTACCAGACGCGTCTCGGCAAATCCTTCTGTTTTGTCACGCACATGATGATTCTACCAGACGCGTCTCGGCAAATCCAACGATTCTGTGTAACATAGCATGATTCCACCAGACGCGTCCAGCAGAATTCCTATCTTATGGTTTAGTCTGTAGACTCTGTACTGATTTCTTTCAATATATATTCTGGGTCAACCAGTTCCCCCCGTAAAATAGCAGGCAATACATTATTTTAAAAGCCAACGAACTGAAGGGTTAGTATCAGGTCAAAAGCGAGTACAATTTCGAAAGGATAAATACCACCAGAATACATACCTTAAGCCTCTGTACGGTGTTCCGGAGACGCCAACGTTCCGCGATGAACGCTCAATGGTGGAATGACAAATGGAAACAAAATCAAAACAAAATGCGGTGATGGATGGAAGAGTGAGGGTGATGGTAACGGTAATTGTGCTGGTGCTAGGTGAGTCAATTAAGACAAGTACGCTTGGTTGCAAGGTTGTGGGGTGCAGGTGACAATGATGAGGGGTTCGGGTCAGTAACGGCGACCGTGACACTGAGGGACAAAACTGAGTGATATACAAGATGTGGGACGACTGAGACTAAGGGAAACGTTGGCGATGACGACGCTGCACAACTGGAAGCGATACAATCAAATACAGAGGCTGAATATGACTAAAACCGAGGATGGCAGAAGCTTATGAAGCCTTATATTGCCTATTGGTATGGGTCCTGGTAGTGGAGAATGGACACATATCGACAAGCTGATGGAAATTAGGGGTGTGAGAGGGAGGTAAATGAGGTAGCAAGGGAGCCGACGGGGAACCGAAAAAGTTCAGGAGCCAACATGAAATGTCGAGTTAACCTGGCGTCTAGGGAACACCGGACCTCTGGGATACCCATTTAAATGTTGGTCAAGGTGCGTTTGTCCGCCTCCATCTCGAATTAAACAAACTTAGAGGAAAACACCCTTTGGTAAGGATAGTGGTAGACAGAGGACGAAAGCGAGTGTGAGCACCACCTCGAGCCTGGTCACCTCGACTCAGTGAAGAGTCGAAGGATGGGAGGAGACTCATTCATTTGTTCTCTTTTAACCATGGACAATTACATAGCTTAGTTACAATTCAAATATTTACACTTTACAAAGTCTGGGTGGCGCCAGAGTACGTGCGCGTCCGGTATCACCTTCATTATTTTTCTCACTTATAGTACAAACACCTACAGAATCATATTTTATCTTTTTGCCCCACTTACATTCTTGCGCGACCATCTGAGTGACTTTGAGCCTGAGCCGAGCACACTGAGCCCACCTCTTCACACATCGCACATTGCACATTCCCTTGCTAGGGAACTTTTATTTTATTTGTTCACATATTGTTCACTCCACCTGTTACTGCAGGAGTGGAGCGCGAGAGGGAGGGACGGATGAGAGTGTTGGAGTTGTAGAGAGTGAAATGGAGACGGAAGGGTGTGACAACTAACAAGAGCAGGTGTTTCGAAGGAGTTGTTCCCCTATAAGGAACGGGGAGTCTCCAAGCGCGATGGTAGAGGGACATGTGGGAGTAAAAATAGAAATTAAATTGAAATGCTGACCCTTAACCCTTATACCCGTCGGTATTCCGTTATGAAGCTCTTATTCGTGGCCGTTTGAGTTCTTCTGTGTTGGCGCGCCGTGAGGGAGGTGGAAGGTAGGAGAACGAGGCTGGATTAGGAAGGTGGAGTTTGATGCGTTGATGCACGGTTGAACGCGCAACGCGATTAGTGAGCGCGTGTTGTGTTCGCGCTTGCGTGGGCTTGGGCTGAAGGAAATAAGGAGAAGAGAATAGTAGAATTCAAGAATTTTAATTTATGTATTTACACGAACGGCTCAACTATCTATTCCACACCGAGACTGAACTCTTGCGTGGGAATTCACACGTTCAGCCATACCTCAGCACTTGGAACACAATTAATACTATTCAACTTCAATCCTATTTACATATCGTATTCGTAATCAAGTATATGAAGGCCCTCATTCACGAGAAAACTCAGTTGTTCATGTCTATCCTTATAGCAAGCTTCACAACATCATTTCGACATTAAAGCCTCCAGCGTGCCTTGTTTGCGACTATCTGCGTACAAACAATGTGCTGAACATTGTCATTTTACACATTGGGGTATGTTGTGTCCCTGCGATTTGCACGACATTGTTAGAGTACCAAATGTTTTGGCATGAATAATTTCCATTGACGTTCAACACATCCTTGGGCGATATAAAAATCCATCTCTCTGAGTCTGAGCCTTGCAAAACAATACGATGTCTTCACCCCGCTTTCCCATGGAAATCCTCACCGAAATATTCGACTTGCATCTCCACAAGAGCCGTAATGTGGCCACCATTAAAGAGTGGAGTCACTCTTTTGGCAGCCGATTTCTATCTCTTCTTCGGTCACACCTCTTTCGAAGCATTGACTTTGGACCATTTGGCAAGCACATGCACCGCTGGATGTACCACGGTGTTATGGCTCTCGAGCACGTTGCCATCAGACCATACATCAAGCACATCAAGATCTACCTTGACGGTTCACCTGGGAAGCTTGTGAGCCGCCCATGTTTCAACCATTCCTCCGCACTTACGAAACGTACATAGCCGCCAACCCACTCCTTTTTCACATGGTCGCTGTCGGAGCTTCTCCCAAACATTCAATCTCTCACAATCATTCATAACGGGACCCCGTGCGCTGGCTTCGAACATGTTTCCCCACCTGCCTGCGACAACCCTGTGTGCTTTCAGTACACAGACACCATCCTCAGAGAGGCTGCTCTGTGGACAAGGCTCAAATCTCTCCGCCTGATTGGAGTTAAAGTCTCAACCAGCTCGCTCCAACCTCTGTGGACCGTTCAAGGCATGGAGTTCAACTTTTGCTTGCTCGAGGGCCAACTCACACCCCCAGGCCAATCTTTAACGGACACCTTTGGCTCCAGCCTGACCCAAATGTCCTTGATCAACCTGGATACGAAACCCTTTCCTTTGAACTTTCTTACCTTCTGCCAAAAGCTTCGCTCCATCGATATATGTCACGACCAGACAGATGAGCCGGCCAGTGCTCTCTTTGCACGATCATCGCATCCATTGGACAACCTTGAGAAGATTTTTGTTGCAAACATTGACCACCTGGTTCAACTGTCCCGTGGCGCGAGCGCACGAGATCCCCCATCTCCCTTTGTCTCTCTGAAAGAGATGCAGTTGGCGATCGGAGGCTCCTCTCAAAGAACAAGGGAAGCAACAGATGTCTTTCAGAGAATTCGATCGCTTCACCGTTTGACGATGCAAAGTGAGCCGACCTTCCTTTGCTTGTCCAAGATTCTAACGCCTTTGTTTGCAGTACATGACGATGTTCCTCACGACGTCCCGTTGCGATCAGTCATACAGCATTCTTCATCCACGCTCCGCTCAATCAATCTCACACTGCAATTCGACCGGGTTTTCAACGAACGCCACGTTGGCTCCCTCAACGAGTGTCTGGAAGCCATCAAGGGACAAAACTGCCTTGAGGAGCTCCTAATCTTGGTGAACCTGGACCATCATCAAACCCTTCCTCCAGCTGTTCCACCGTCCTTCACACATTTAGCATCCCTCGCTGATTGCTTGTCCTCCAACCCCAAAACAGACTTCCCTTCTCTGGCAATGGTGGACATCACATACGACTTTTATGGATACGATGAGGAAGAAGGTGAAGAACTCGGGCCAGACCACTGGATGCACGACAACTTTATCGATCCGTATGTTGCCCCTCTCCAAGATACCTCGATCCCTTTTCGCACAAAAATACAATGTTTCTTTGTTTAACAGGCATCCCTCCTGTATTATAGTTTTCGCATGTACCTTTCTACTGACATCAAATTCAATCCTATTTTGTGGCTGTGTTGACGCTCCGGGTATTACTTTTCGAGGTCTCGGATTCAATATCATAACTGCTGGCATTAAAAAGGGTCCTGACCCTGTCGACGCCATTGTTTGCGACTCTCTGCGTACAAACAACGTGGTATTTGTGACACTGGCATGCTGTCTCTCATTGTTGCCATTGTTAAACCCTCGGCTCTCAATTCAAGTGTCATTGTTAGCATACCAAATATTTTGGCACGAATGATTTCCATCTACGTTAATTGTCCTAATGGGTAACCGAAGCGTCTACGGGCCATATAAAGATGCCTTGCTGAAACTGACCCTTGAAAACAACAATACAATGTCCTCACCCCGCTTTCCCATTGAGATTCTCACAGAAATATTCGACTTGCATCTCCACAAGAACCGCAATGTTGACGCCATCAAGGAGTGGAGCCACTCTCTCGGAACCCAGATGCTACCAGTTATGCGGTCACACCTCTTTCGAAGCATCGACTTTGGGCCGTGCGGCAAACACATGCATCGATGGATGTATCATGGAGTCATGGCACTGGAGCACGTTGCCATCAGGCCATACATCAAGCAAGTCAAGATCTACCTTGAGGGTTCGCCTGTGAAGCTTGTGAGCCGCCCACATTTCAACCATTCCTCCGCACTTACGAAACGAACATAGCCGCCAACCCACTCCTTTTTCACATGGTCGCTGTCGGAGCTTCTCCCCAATGTCGAATCGCTAACGATTGTTCACCCCCTGTCCCAATGCGCTGGTTTTGACCAGAAAGCTCCAGACGTCTGCGGCAATCCAATGTGCTTTCGGTACACGGACGACATTCTTCGACAGGCCTCTCTCTGGACCAGGATCAAAGCGCTCCATCTTTCGCAATTGAATTTCTCAGCCAGTGCGCTACAACCTCTGTGGACCGTTCAGCGCATGTTCCTTTCCTCGTCCTTGATCGAGGGCCAACTTTCACCCCCCTACCAGCTTTCTACGTTGACCTTTGGCTCCAGTCTAACCAGCGTCGAGATATCCCATCAGGAAGAGAAAGGCTTTCTCTTGAACTTTCTTACCTTCTGTTCAAACCTCCGCTCGATCGAGACGCGACCCCATGACCCTGTTGACCCTGACGGGGACATGTCTGAACGATCTGTCGCTCCGTTGGACAACCTGGAGGTTATAACTACGACCAACATCGACCACCTGGTTCAGTTGTCACGAGGCGCGAGCGTCCTAGACCCCCCGTCTCCCTTCATATCGCTAAAGGAGCTGACGGTAGCCATTTCAGAAGACTCTCAACGGACGCGCGAAGTATCAGATGTGTTTCGGGGCATTCGATCGCTTCGAAAGCTCAGCGTTCAAGGTATGACACTCTTCTCCTTTACCCCAGCCTCCCGCTCAACGTGTTTGCAGTACTACAACCTCCCAGTCAAGACGTTCCCGCTCCCTTACTTTCTATGATAACCTTTTCTTCCTCCACGCTCCGCAAAATCTACCTCACCCTGCATTTCGAGCAGACTTACGATGAGCATAACATCGCCCTGCTCAACGAAGCGCTTGTACTTATCAAAGGAAAAAACTGCCTCGAGAGTCTGGTTCTCTTTGTCAATCTGGACCTGCAACAAACGCCACCTCCATCCGAGCCTCCGTCCTTCACCCATTTAGCATCGCTTTCCGTTTGCGTATCATCTAGCCCCAAAACGGACTTCTGTTTCCTGAACAGCGTCGCCATCTCATACCAATTTCAAGGATACGACGAAGATGAAATGGGAGCTCTTGAAATGGACCACTGGTTTACTGAGAGTTTTATCGACCCTCACGTTGAACCCCTTAGAGATCCCGACCTTCCCTTTCGAGTGTGGATAAAGTGTTTGAACGACGATGTCCAGTAGTTAATCTGATGTACTTTGTGTAAAAATATCTTCAATCAAGAGATCTATACAGACATTTAGAGTAAGAGGGGCAAGTGCGCTATCCTGATGTCAGCCACCAATGTGGTCACATGATCCACGCAGGAAGATCAATACAGCAACCGTCGGCTTCCACTTCGTCTAAGTTCTCTCGGCTTCCGTCAGCTTCCACTTCATCTAGATTCTCTCGGCTTCACGTGTATTCCGATTATCCATCGATCAACTCTTTTGCTGTTTTCCTAACCTTCACAATGCCACCATTCAAGCTCACCATTCCCGACAAACCAAAACTTTCAAAGCCAACCAACGCAGCCCTTGCGAAAATGGAGAAGATTATGTCGTGTGTATTTCCAAGCAATGCGGACAAGATGGGGGTTCCCCCATACTTTAACCTTTACGAAGGTCAAATGTCAGTTTACGCCTCCGTTGTCTTTGGTAGCTTGTTTTAAATTATTCTGCCAGTATCAGCGTAGAGGCCAAAAACCAAAAAGTATGGACGGTCCTCGTCGACGAGATCCGCATAGCGCCAGACGGCTTCCCCTGGATCTGCGGAAGGTACTTTTACAGCGCCGAGGACCTTCAGTGAGTGCGGATTGCGCTCTTGCGCTAACTGTACTGACTCGAAGCTAAAAGACAGTATCCCTCCGTCTTCGAGGCTGTCAATCAACACGCTTTGATACAGGAGCTGGTCATTGGACAAAAGTTGGAGGTGTGCGGGGGTGGAACGATTTTCGGTGAGAAACAGTCTGTTGTTGCCGTACGAATGATTGATTCGGCTTGCAGGTGCAGCAAATGTCAAACCCTACAGGGACAATATCTACGTGCACCCACCCATAGACTTCCGAAAGAATTTCTACAGACTTTCCTTCAATCCGGGTGTCAAGCGTGGAGGTCCCACAACTGACCAGGTTCGTGTCATTTTTCAAATACTTCTCAAACTGCAGTGCCTCACCTGCTCGTCATCTAGAGGTCAGCATCACAATGCTCCTGCTGCCAAAAGTTTTACGATTGGGGCACCTCTCATCAGAGGTTTTGCTTCTCGTGCAACGAATGGGTGCACGTACAAGGACTGCAACCTGTCGATGAAGAAATGGCTCGAGAACAACCCGCTCGCAGTTTGCGCGAGCTTCTCCCTGCTCTCTCCACCATACAGGTTATGCGTGGGAGGCTCTGCCAGGTAGACGAGAATTCAGACACCGAACGATGGTCCTTTGTTGGCACAGGTCTTTTACGAAGCCAAGCGCTGGCTTTGAGTGCGGATATGCATGGCCATCTCACCGAGGAGGAGCTTCGTGCTGAACTGCAGCAGACGGTTCTCGATTTCGACTCTCTCTTTGAATACATACGAACGCATCAGCCGTCGTTGTACAGGTGCCCGCTCCCTGACTGTACCTTGCATATTTAGACGATTCCTCCCCTCCTCTTTACTATTTTCATTTTCCAGGTCGTATCCCATGTTTTGTGACGACTCCACACCTAGTACTATTCACCCCCGAAGGGGGTGAATAGGTGAAAGGGTCATTTCAGGGCGATGGGTGCCTCGAAGAGGCGCCCATCGTCCTGTCCTCATCTATAGCTCCACAATGGTACTAGTCTCGAGCCAAACGGTGCAGAACGTCGCCCACAGCGAGCTCAACAAATCCTGAGATTTTGTCGCTGTTTGATGGCGCTGACTAATCACATTCACACGATGAGCAGCCATCAAAAAATGTGCTTCTCAATGTTTCACTCGATGACAAAGCCTGTTTTTTAGCCTTCGTCATCGCTTCACTCGATGACAACACCCCAAAATCCCTTTGCTCACTGTTTCACTCGTTGAGCAACCCTCTTTCCAACAGTGAGCTCGGCTATTCCACACCTCCTATATTTATTTAGTCATTATTTCTCACACTACGTCACTCCGTCCCCTAACTCATCCCTCCCTCTCTTGTCCACTCATTGTCCCTTATTCCGTTTCCTGCCGCTCTCCGCTCCCCCGCTCTTTCTCAGTTCAGGATCATCCCTTACTCGCATCTTCGTTCCCCTCCTGTTCCATTCTTTTTCTTTCATCTCTCTCCCTTCCATTCTCGTTCTCCTCCCTTGGAGGCCCTAATCCGGAGAGGATCATGCTCAGCCGTTAGTCCGCACCCAGGTGTCCGTTGGAGACGTTGGGTCTGTCCAGCAGCGAGTGAGAGTAGGGGAATGAGTTGGGATCCGGGACCCTGAGCATTGCTGTCATATAACCTACATCGTCATCCCTGTGCAGTCTAATCTTATCGCTCGTAATCTAATCTAATGTTTCCTCTCCCAGATCCCTGCTCTGATCCTGCTCTCTGCTCTCGTTCTCTCTTCCTTGTTCTGTTCTATTGCTACATGGCCTTCATACTGCCCTTCCTCTCTCTAGCTTACGTGCACTCACATTACGAGCATAAGGATAAGGACTTGGAACCACAAAAAGGGACTCACCGTCGAGGTTAGGGCCTTTCAGACTGCACCGACATCAAGGGTTGCCTCTATTTCATTGTCTGGCCCGCATTTATTCACATGTCAGTGCGGATTACAGTATCCAGGCTGTGCTGGACACCAAGCATACAATCTCTCCATCTGTGCAAATGACGATGTCGGCCTTTCGACACTCTGGTAGTTGGGTCTTGTTGAATAAAACATACATCGGTATGCTCTGCTTCAAGGTAGCGTCCAAATTCACTATATAAATGTAGCGATATCTGACCGAGATCTGCTTCATCCTTCTCCTCTCCTTCCTCAAGGATCTTCATCTCAGCTTTTGTCCCTTGCTCTGTGTCTGATTGCACAAGATCACGACGACCATGCGCCAGCATGTATTACACAATTTCTGGTTGAAGAATTGGTCCACTTACAGATAAAGTTGACGGTGATGGCGACACGGGGAAGTCTTCATCTCCAAGTTCGTCAATAACAACTCTTCATTTCGTTGGTTGGGAGATTTGGGTGGCTGAGTGACATGACGCGGTAAAGGAGTAGAAGGCGACAACAAGGGCTGGCATGCAAGGGAGTGGGCACCACGTTGGAATCCTCAAGATGTATGTGATACCTGGGTAGCAAGGAGGAGGTGGGTCCTTGCCATCTATACCCTGTATTTTCACTTGCAGATGATGTCCTGTTGGCTTAGTGGTTGCCATGTATCTTAGGATTTAGAGTCTAATATTGATAACCACGATTGTTCTCTTTCTTCGTTGAGCTCCACTCAGGAAGCAAAATAGAGAAAAACCTCTCAAGTGATCTCTTGAATTTGCGCATGTATAAGCAGATTTGGGGTTTCCAGAGTTTGACGCGTCTGGGTTGGAGGATTATCCCCCTGTTTCATTGAATGTCATCAACACATGTCCATGACGACTTAGTCCATGCAGCTGTACTAAACTCCAGGTGCTCTTGGTTTAGATTGCGCAATTTCAATTTGAGTTATTTTTAGCTTTATATGAGGCAAGCAACCGTGTATCGAAAGAGGGTCAAGGAAAGCGTCTAACAAAGCAAGTCGTTCAGAGATACAGGGAAGTGTGAGACTGCGAAATGGTGCTGCTCTGTAGCTTATTGTCCCTGTATCACGTTCAATTTTCATTCGAGGGATTAAGCATGTGATATGTTTTTTACCAACAGATATAATGAATGATCCTTATTTTTTAAAGTAGGACAATGCTTACTCACCTCAACCTTGCCGTCTATTTTTAAACTCTTTGAATCCCTTGACTATTTTTAACCTTCCACGTCCTACCCTAAAGGTCATTTAGCTTATTCATTCAGTGGTCTCATTATAAATTTTAATTCATTCCGTTTACATATGTCTCATTTCCAACACATTCATTTCCAACTCTTGGATGAAATTTTATCGTATCTGAAGCCATGCATCGACACATTTGGATTAACCAATCAAAATTTACCTGGTTCTTCCTTCAAAGATCTTACTAGCCACTATTCATCGTCATTCTCTGGAAACAGAGATATCATTGCAGCCATGTCGACATGCAAAGAGTGGCATCTCATCTGTATCCAAAATGTTAACCTCTGGAACACTTTTGCCAGCTCGGACCTCGCTCTGGATATGGAGAAAATAAGGCTTCATACTGCTCGTTCCAAGCAGAGTCCTCTCCACGTACGGCTTGACCTCCACGGTGCATTTCTTGCCTCGGATGAGATGAAAATGTGCCAATACTTTCTTTCAAACAACCGTACTCGTATCGAGACACTCGACCTCGTCCTTCCTTATACTTCTAACCTTGAACATGTTTTGGTTGGCAGTTTTCCTGCCCTGAAGACTCTTTCATTCCAGGCACCAAAGGATGCTCTCTCACCAACCATTTTGACCAACGGACTACTTTTGCAATCTGCCCAAGAATATATGCAGACCTTGAAGAATTTCGACTGGTCCAGGTTCCCCTTGATCGATTCGCTTTCCTTTTCCAATCCCATCTTCTGTCGATCCCTCATTAACAAGCCAACACCCCACGCCATCACCCGTCTACATGTTCATTTCGTCCCCATTGATGATCTCGTTCACATCCTGTCATATTCGCCCAACCTCCATTCACTTAGCATCAACGAACTTGTTATCGGTGACCTTACCAATACCCAAACCATTCATCGATACGAAATGAGTCATGATGGATACATCATCCAAAAAGACACAGGCCAATCACACAAGCGTATAAGCCTTCCTTTTCTCAGGCATCTCCGATTGCCCAATGACAACCTCTTGAGCATTCTTCAGGATTGTCCTATTGTATCGCTCTACATTTCCTCTCCCAGCCATTTCCTCGTTGGGTTCATACATCGTATACCAACAGGGACATTGTCAATGACCATTGACAGTCCAGCACTTCTCTCCGACTCCTGGATGGAAGTTGCATCCCTCATGCCTATGACCAAGTTGACCATCAGACTATCCAGCAGTGACGCAACCCATTATGGACTTCAATGGACACCATCCTTGTCTCTGGTCACCTTATTTTCCCGTCTCCAGCATTTGAGCATTCTCGTCCTGCCTTTGAAAACCTGTCGCATTGCTATAGTTTGGGATAGCGATCGCTTCTGGTTTTCTGTGGCACAATTGCTATGCAAAATGCAGACTAAACTTACATGTTGCCACATATTTGGTGATATCGAGTTGCCATTTGATTCTGATAATCTCATCTCCATGTCAGCATCTGGGAATGAGTGGATTCAGGCAGGGCGCAACCAGATTTATGGCCCCATCTTTTTAAATGCAAAGCGCATTCATGAGGTATGTACTCATATCGTCAGTTTCATTAAATGCTCAAAATATTATCAGCATCCAGGAAATGGAAGAATTTATTCCTCCACGGAACAGTGTTCTACTTGTCTTCATTGAGCGGTTGGACATTTGTTTAGTTTAATCTTGGTCTGTTATCATAATTTCCCTTTGTATTACTTGAATTCTTTATAAAAGGATCATTGGGTCGCAGAAAGAAGAAAAGATTCAACCTTGCAAATTTATTTCAGCTCCATCCAACATTGGAATCCTAATCTAATTCATGGCTACGAAATCTACACTGTCCTGATGAAGGATCGAGGTCTTGTCCATTTCTTCACGTATCCCAGAAGCCGTTGCACCCTCTCCCAGAATATTCCCGTCCTCCATCAGACTGAAAAGCCATTTGAAAGTTGAAGTGCATCGTAGGCCAAAAGTAAGAATGGGCCTTGGAGCAAGGGACAGAGCGATAACGTTGAAAAACTGCTGAAGCGTGATGCCAGGTTGAACATTGTACTGGATTTCTCCAGCTGGTTCATCTCCAGGAAGCCTCTTGCTCTTCTTTTTCTCCTCCTTCTCCTCATCCTTAGAAGCCAGATTGATTATGGCGGCCATGTAGACCACGTTTGCACTTGAAGATTTGCCCGATTCAGTCAGACTAATTTTAAAGCTGCAATGTCAATTTTTTTTTTGTAAATCAGCCATAAACAAATAATAATAATAATAATCAAGTGAAACTTACACCTCTTTATTATTTTTGTAGATAACACCAAGGACGATAGTACTATCTCCTAGATAGATTTTTAATGACCTAAAGGATTGATGAATAAGTAAAGCAGGCAATAATTCAGCACCCACCAAGTTCCTCGCTTGAGTTTCCCAAAGTGTACATGTCCGACATGCCAGTCTTCCCAAGGTTTTTGGTAAGCCCCGAGAGAAAAGCCATCCAAGTGCTCCAAAGACCATTGGGATAGAGTCGATATTGTGTCGTTGGAACACACAATTTCATGTTTGGTAATGATGGCAGTGATTGATTGCATGGTAAAGTGATTTTATTGGTTTAAATTTGAGTCCGTGTTCCTATTTAACGTCTTTCCAAGGTTGCTTTTTTCAATGCCACAAAGCAGAAACACACTTTAATTTATTTTTTTACTTCAATGTTTGACTTGGACGTCGAATAAAGTTGTACCCTGTTTCAGACTTTATTGTGTTTAGTGTGTGAAAATCATGGTGTGAGAAAAGTTTGAACTGGATGCAGTCTGTGCATTTCTTCATAAGACCATCACTCACATAAAGTATCCATTTCATACCCTGACATGAATTCGCTCCAATATCTACGCTTACATGGCATTATCCTTCTATACACCTTTTTGGGATTTTTGGCCGATATCGTGCTATACCTCATGCCCCATCCTGCACGCTCTCCGTTCTCATCTGTAAGTCCGGAAAACATGCAGCACTGTGACGTGGCTCAAGATCCTGTAGCATTCGGCGATTGACAACCTCTCTGATGAGGAGGTTCTCAACTTGAGGAAGAAGGCTACAAGATACAAGTCCTCGACTAAAATCATTGCCTCCAACTTGATCGTTAAAGGTGTTTCCTTTGATGATGAAAGAGAGCACTGCGCTGAAGCCCTTGCAATGGACATTGTATTTCACAAAACCACTATTCCAATTCCCCCACTCCGCCGTGTTATCCGAGATCCCATGGTCAAAACCCACGTCATTGTAATGGATATGGTCCCCGGAAAAACTCTATTTGAAGCATGGCCAACCCTTGGCTTGTTCGACAAACTTTGGGTTGCCATCACCCTCCGAGGCTATGTTCAACAACTCCGCAAATTGACTGCTCCTCCTGGAACACCTCCAGGACCCATTTCTGGAACCAGTCTTGCCTTGGAATGTGTCAGTGACTTTATCACATTGGCTGGCATGATGCCTGGCCCATATGAAAGTTATGGTGACATGGCAAATCAATTTAACAACAAGCTTCGCTTGCGAGCTGGACTCCGAAGACTTCTCCCCGGTCACCCCACAAGGCAACTTAAATTCGACCATAGTCAACCCATGGTTCTCACCCACTTGGATCTGAACCCTGGAAATGTCATACTCGGTCAAGATGGTCAACTTTGGTTAATAGACTTTGGAAGTGCAGGCTACTATCCTGTCTGGGCTGAATATCTTGTCATGTCCCAAACTTTTGCCAACTCTCCTCTCTCTTGGATAGGAGAATGGGGATTAATAGCACCCCTTGTTTGTGGCCCACACTTTTATCAAAAGTACTTTATGGAACAAGTAGCCATGTAGCTAAATCCACTATTTACTTGTTGGTGTAAAGAGTATTTTCCCTTGGAATCAGCAGTGTTTGTCTTTCTCTCCATGTTTCTCAGTCACTCAAATCCACCTGCGCAACCAGGTGATGTTTTATTAGTGAAAGAGTGGGCATGAAGATACTCCAATGTTGCATTTGGGTATCCACTTTATCACCACATCGACCCATCCCTCTACCTGCTCCAGCAGGAGACTGATGATTGATGAAGCCACTTGTACCCACTATGGATGCTACTAGTGATGAGCACTGCACAGGTATCCCTTTATTTTTCGATTTTTCCATATTTTTCCGTGTATTTCTATTCGCATCAGCGCATCGTTCACGCGTCGAGCGCTTTTGGTTTCCCGCTATTCGAGTATTTTCTTTCTATTTCCATTATCTTCTATCATTTACATATATCATGTACTTAGTTTACCGCCAATACAACTCTCTTTCTGCCCTCGTATTTCGTGTTTCGTCTTCGTCTTCGTCCGGTGTCTGTGTACACCTTCGTCAGCGCTTGTTTTCGTCGTCTTCGTCCTCCGTCGTCGTCTCATTTCACCTCACACTCACCTCACCTTCCCACCTTCTCATTTCTCTCACATATCGACCCCACGAACTCGTACCGCGCGTCTCACCTTCCTTTTCCATCCACCTATCTCATCCGCCAGTCGCACCTTCACCACCACTCACCTTTTCACTCGGATCTCCCCACGCGCACATCACCGGACATACCTTGCTACGGCGTTGCGGTGCGACATGTACCCCTACCTGGATGCTTGACACGTAAAAGTAATCCTCGTAGGCATGCAAAGAAATGCTGAGGTGATGCAGCAGATGACACGCAAGATTCCGACTGCTGTCTTTCGATGGATTGCCAAGGGAAAGGGTCATTTATTCACACAGGCAGCTTATGAATATGGAATGTGGGTGAGTCTGAATTGTTGTCGTCCGAAATATGGAACGAAGAGCCGTCGCGTGGAAGGAATAACCGTGTCACATGACCTGTGGACCAACCACCAATGTTGTGACTGGGAACCCACGACAGCAAGCTATTCACGCCTGCTGTCCATCTCTCATTTTGGTGCGAAATTCTACGGCAAACGCGAGCCTGACGCTCCATTCTTTCAACTCTTTACATCTGCTCTGAATTTTTGAATGATAGAACATCTTCCCCCCCCCCCCCCCCCCCCCTTCTCTTGTCTGCCTTTGACCCCGACATTTTCGTGGCCAATAGTACATCATGGGGTATTTAGTGTCGTCATCAGGCATAGTCAAGAACCTTCTGCTGTATGGATGACTGGCGCAATGTCATGGTAGTCAAAGGGGATTTTGTGGAGGTGCCAGGGCCTTCTGAATGCACCCTTTCGTTCTCAATTTCCTTTTGTGTAGGACTGTACTTGAGCTGCCCAGTTGAGTGATGCAGATAAGCTATATTAGGCTGATAGGAAGAGAGAAAAACTCTTTCACAGCATCGAATCTGAATGTCAAGTATTTTCTTTAAAAATCTGTATTTCTACGATCATTGTTTTAATTGGGTATTCTAAGGCGAGCTAGACAGGATCTAATCACTAGATGCGCATTACAAATGGTGATTTTCTGGCCAAAGTTGTGGTCTATTGTATCGCTCAGCCATCTACGACACTTTTCTGGATCGCTTCTGATATCCACTGGAATCGAATTCAGATCCATGTTCCCCGATGTCATGTACGAGTAAATAAGGCGGGGTGCAAATCGGTTGCCTTGACAGGCTGCTCCCCATGCTTTCCCGTGTCCAGACAGGCCCTGGGGTTGATATAGATTTTTTTCAGCAAGAAGGAAACTACTATGAAGAGATGTAGGACATACCGCAGGCAACCAGCAGCCAGAACAAACACCACGGGGGAATTTCACCTTCCCCCTGAATTCCCTGACGTCCCACTCTTCATTGTGCGGATACCCATAGACTGGACAGTTCTCATGGTTGTGTCCCTCACCATTCTTTCCATGTCCCATGCAAGTTGCGCAGGATTCCTCGAAGAATTTCGAGGCTTTCATGAAGGGAATGTTGTAACAGTTCTCCAACTCGTCGTCCCAAATTTGCCTTCTTTTTGAATCAATCAGCGAGATGACAGGGGTTTGTATCGCTTCACTGGACAGGTGTCAATATCATGGCAAAACGCAGTCACAATTCATTAAAAAGAAAAGAAAGACTCACGCCCGCCCTATGGGTTGCCTCCTTTTCTCATAACCTGCTTGACTAATTGATGAAGCTTGTCGCTCCTCTCTGTTGACCCCCCTTGTAAGTGTCGTGCTTGCACTTTGGAAATTCGATCCATTGTAAGAGGTGAGCTCTTTGCTTCCAAACAACGACGGCACATCTCCTGGGTAATTTTCTGAACTGTATGTGCCTTGTTTCGGATATCGATCACCAGGAACTCGGCTCGATGGACCATTTCGGGGTCCGGAGAAAGTGCCAGGTTCTTGAGCATCTGCACGTGTTGCCGCGACGAGTTGCTTGTTTGATTCCTGGTCTTTGCTATGATTGTTTTATGCAGCTTTATTTATCTTTCCGATAACCATATGCAGTGAATCATACCTTTGCCATGATTTCTTCTTGACCGATTTCCCTGAGATCCCTATTTGACGTGCAGAATTAGGCGTCGACGATGACTCTATTGTCCAAGTGCTTGAGGCTGTCTTCTGAGTGGAAGGCTTGGATACTAGCGGTGGCTGCCTCGCAGGCGCGCTCATGGTTGCCTTTTGAATGGGTGGAGGACTGGAAACAGACAATGGCCTCCCTAACGGAGCGCTCGTAGCCGATTGTCTCTGATTGGCGGTCCTACATGGGGGATGAATGCTGCTCTCAGTAAAAGGTGTGTACAAGTCAGACTCGCCTTTCTACTACTTCAGTTTCGTGGGCCACCTTGCTTGCTTCAATCAATATATCGGTACCGTCGTCCTCCACAACGATGAACCGACTTCCATTTTGCTTGTCGGAATGCCGGCGATAAATGATGGGTTGTTTCCGATGGGGCTCATCCGTCCAGTCTGTTTGAGCCATGTATGGTTTTTCTTGTCGTCCTTTTTTACGTGGCTCCACTGAAGTTTGACTGTTAAACTTGGCAAGTTGGCCGACGGAAGAGCTCTCTTGCAACGTGTCCACGTCGATATCCATGGTGTTCTCCACGTCGACATTCACGCCGCTCTCCAAGTCGACGTACATGCTATTCTCACTGTCGCTCCGATCCCTCTCGCCGGACCTGTCATCCATAAGCTCCATCTTTCTGTTAAATATCATGTTTAGTGTCCGAAGTGGTTTCACAAGACGAGTCATACCTTCTTTTGGCCTCATGCACACCAAGGGATGTGACAGCTGACAAGCGCTTCCTGGTCGACCCCAGGGCGAGATAATTGTCTATTGATGCTACGGTTGGCAGTGTCCTGCGAGTGGGCGCACGGCTCATGGTCATCAACCTTTGGCAGTTGTTGCAAAGCTCTGCCTTGTCGAGAGATAAACAATCGGATGCTACGCCGTCCAGAAAGAGAGACGGTGCGATCCTGCGGCATTGGATCTCATCCCTGGCCATTTTGTGCAAGAGAGTGGATCCCATCGTTTCGTGTATCTCATCCTGTTTTCCTCTTTCTCCTTCCAAAAAGTATGTTGTGGCCGTGCACGCTTCCCCATCTCTTCCTGCTCTCGACTCCTGTTGGTATTGATCCACCAGAGTGTATGCCAGCCCACAGTGGAATACATCCCGTACAGTTGGATGATCCAGTCCTACTCCAATAATGCTAGTCCCAATCAAGACCTTGCAAACACCGATTCTCCATTGCGAGACTGTCTGCGCATTGGTTTGGATGCTTTGGGACGATGTCACTGGTGTTGTCTGAAATTCCCCTGCCAAGTCGGTAGCCTCGCGTTTAGTTTTACAGAACACAATGCAACGGTCCTGGACTTTATATCCCGATAGTGTCGTCTTGATTTTCTGGATCAGTGCCTGCATCAACCCTTCTTGCCTTGCAAAACGTTTGTAGACAAGCGACATTTCAGGTCGGCACGTAGGGGAGCGAATGACTGTCCAGGATATTCTCGTGTACTTTGTGAATAGTTCCATGAGATGGGGTGGAATAGTCGCCGATAGGCCTACTTTGACGCAGTGTAATTTAGCCAAAATTTCGACGTTTGACATTGCAGAGCGAAATCCATCATCGGTCATGACTTTGTGAATTTCGTCGAACCATATGGAAGACAGTGAGCCGTTCTCGTTTTTCTCCTCTAGCAGACTATAATCAATGCATAAGAATCATGAAATCTCGACAGAAAATACAAGATTATAAATGAAAAATAAAAAATAGTAATTTATGCTTACCTTTGGAATGTTGCATGGCCAAGGTGTTCGATGGAGACCGATACTAGCCTTGCAGCGCTGTTGAACCGATTTGTATCGGGTGTCCAACGTGAAGTTGAGATCCTGTGTTTGCGTGCTCTTGTTTCCAAGTCCTCGTGAAGTCCACTAATGGGGAGTACAACAACCGTGGTCTGCCTTTTCGCATACATGGCGCAATACATCATCAACACGGTCGATTTCCCCTTGCCCGTACCCAAAACAGCCAAAATGTTGCATTTTCCGAGAGCTAATTCCTCGACGAATTCGGCCTGCTCCTTGCAGGAGAAAGTTGCTTTAGGGTCTTCGAGGAATTGCCTTAAATCTCCCAACCTCTGGGGGTGACAAGCCAGTTTCGGTGCTGCCCTCGTTGTCGTGTTGGCAGCAGAGGGGTGCGGAAATTGGGCTGCCATACATTCTGCAAAGGTATCCTGAACGGTTTCCTTGATCATTGCCAGGTTGGCAAGCATAGACTTGTTATCCAGCACTCCACTATGGCAGGCCATAGCATGACCTTTTCCTGATGAATTCGTTAGTTTTTCTTAATTCACGACTAGTACGGAAAAAAAAAAAAAATTCACCTGTGTCGCCCTTTTTCCCATCAAAACCACTTATTACCCAAGGGTCCTCTTGACCTATGCCGATAAACTTGTGCCATTCTAGACATGCCATGATGCAACCCTGGATGAATCTTTTGTCGACTGTAGCAGCATCCCCCTTGTCGCGACTGTAGGTTTTTGTAGCTGTGCTCGTGGTGTGCATTGAGCCAAGGTCGTAATAATGAGTTGTAGACAGCTGCTCCTTCACATGGTCTGGGAGCAGATCGCAGAATTTCGCAACGACTCCTCTCCATATGAGCATCGTAAGTCCCTTGCCTAGGTGCTGGCCTGTCATTGCTTGGATTCGCTTGGTGAGCTGGCTGGCTACGAGTCCATCTGATAATGTTGGGAACAGGCGTTCTGCAAAGTGTGTCTCGAGCTTTGGGTTAAACAGGGAAACCATTATCTGCTGAAAGGGTCTAAAGAAGCATAGCCAGAAAAGCAACCTTTCTGCAACTGATCTCGGGGGTACGTGCGGCGTCCACAAATCCTTTTGCCTGAATTTGGACGTTTTGTCATTTGTCGAAACGAGAGCCAGAGTTCCACAACAAATGAGTAGATTCCTCGGAAATGTCGATCCGTTGACCAGATTCATCCTGCATATCTCTGTGCAACGAGCCTGAGGACCACATGAAAGGGCCAGTATGCCTGCCAGCGATTCCTGTAATCCGTCCATGGCGAGTAGCAGCTCCCCCACGTTCCGACGATTCCAAATCAACACTCCATCCTCACTGTACCCCTCGATATAGGAATCTTTTTTCCCACTTTCCGACAGGAGCCAACTGGCGTATCTCGTGCGTCCAAAGTCCAGAAGGTGGTCGTTCTGTGAGAGGAAAGAGTAGCCAATAGCTGCGCAATTTACGTCATCCTTTAGAGTCTCTATTCTGATGTGCGACACGTCGAAGTCGTCCGGTAGTTCCTTGCCGAAGAAGAGTTGCCGACGTACTTCTTGGTCAAAGGCATCGAGTTCTTTTTCGATCATCGATTTTATTTGTTGGATGCTGATTGGGTGGCCTTCAAACTTGATTCTTGTATTATCGGAACTATCATGGGAGAACTTTTGTGGTGCCATCTCTGATTTTCGCGCATGGCTGAGAGATGTGTAATCGTCCAAGATGCGGCCCATGACTGTATCGTATTTCGATTTTACATACTTTCCATATTTGTCCAGGAACCTAGAAGAAGGGGTGTTTAGTTGATGCTTCGTTCCATGCCACTCGTTTCATGCTTACCTTCTCGACTCCTCCATACTACCCGCGTCTCCCTCCTTCGTCATTTGGATTGCTATAATCCCCCTTGTAATGTACAGGAGGTGTGCCATCGACTGAGTGATTTGTGAAGCGCGTTTGAAATGACCAGTTTTTTTAAAGGAATGATAGATGATGAAGTGATGAACGGGTGAAAAGTAGGTAATGATTTTGTCCCCTCTGTCGGTGAGATACGAGGACTTGTTTGTCTGTCTGCTGTCAATCAAGAGAGACCAGACGACTTGGTCAAACTTTTCTTGGACTTTTGGAGGATCGTCCTCCGTCCGGAGTAGCTGTTCAAAATCGGTCAAGAGCTGCTCATGGTCTGGGTCCATTGAGGGGTAGCGAGGCTTATCAACTGTTGACAGGGCGTCAGGCGTCTCCTTGTTCCTCTTGATTGCAAGACACAAGTTGTAAATCAAGTCTTCTAGCTCTCTTCGGTAATTGGCGATGGATCCATCTGTCAGTGGCCTAGCGAAACCTGATGTGCTGCGTCCCATGTATCAATATTGCGAGATGGAAAGAGTAATGGACGATACTCACTCGTCGTCGATGGTTGACCCAATCAAGTTGAGAACGTTATTTCCCAAGGAACGAAACATATTATTGATGCGCGTTAGCAAATTTGTCGACAGGTTGGTGAGCTTCTTGAAGTGAGCGTCCTGTTCGTCCTTGATATCCACAACTTTGAGTGCCATCGAAACGATGTCCTCCACCTTGAATCCAACCACCCATTCCTTCCATGTGCGGAGCGTTGCCAATTGGTAGTCGTTGAGCTCATCATCGCCGTCATGAACGACATTCTTGAGAAAATCAAAAGGCGGTGGACAGTGTTCCTTGAACTTTTTCTCAGCATCGCCTTTTATCCGGACAAGCGTTGATGTTTCGATCGGAATTGTGATACGACGTGAATGGGGGCCGGTGTTTTTACCTGTCAAGAATTGGACAAACACCCTCTTTGAATCCTTGACTTTTTGGTTGTTGCAGTTGGCATTGCTTTTGGTATGGTTTAAGAAGCTGCTCGCCGTCCCGTATGAGCCCAAGCAAGTTTGGCAGTGAAAATACCGTTCTTTCTCGGCGTCAATGCCAAATACCGGCTCTATTTCCTCGACGGGTGCCTGTATTTTGTCCATGTCTTGGATTGAGAATCTTGCTTTGAGGTCTTCCACTAGGCTTTCTGGGTAGTTCCTAGTTGGGAAGTGGCGTCGGACATGATGGTCAATTATCGTGTCATCACAAGGCACTGCAACCTTGCAATGTAGGCAAACTACGCAGTGAAGTCGTTTGTCGATGCAAAGTCCATATTCCTGGATAGGTATCTTGTCGTCAAACAGAATCGTGTTCTTGGAGTTGGCCATATTGAGTTTGACGACTTCCAGAGTAGAAACCTAGCCATAACCGAAAAGGCAAAGCGCATTCATATTCCGGCTTTGACATTGAAAAGGATTCTAGATATATAACGCACCTGTTTGTTCTTTTCCACTTGTTTTTCCGTATTCATGTTGCACGAGTTGGCGTGTTTCTGTCATGTTCACCTCAGCTGTGGTTTCATCCATGCTTCAAATAGGATGCAATACCTGATAACTCTCCCAGTCTCTTGTCTGAAATGCACGGCACCGCACACAACCGAAAGTTTGCCCCTCTTGTACTTCATGAACCTCATCGGGGTTATTGAATGTTATGGTAAACGTTTTTCTGGTCTTTTTTTTCTCGATCGATGTCGACATCAGAGATGAGTACTGCAAAACTAATCAATGCCTGGCGTCATCGCCATCTATCGCATCACCGTATTTCTCCGGAGTCTCACCGACGTCACCAAATCAGGTACATATTAATTGTAGCTTCTAAACGTAAATCAACATTTCGGGACCGTCAAGGCAATATGCCCGATAGAGTAATTCCATCGTGGTAGCAATGAACCTCACAATGGCTTGGAATGTTGGGATATAGGGTTGTATAAGACGAAATAATCAAGCTCGGATTCGAATAGTTGGCGCTCTGGAAATGTATATTGACCGAGTGGCAGATGCCCTACTTGGAATGCATGCACAGCAAACTCGGTGATCGTTGGGCTCATACGAGTCCGTTCACGGAGAAGGAGAACATTGCGATACACTGGATGCTATTTTAATATCTATTGGAGTGCAGTGGCAAAGTATGGATGTTTCAAAGTATAGGGAATGGTCACGTTGATGAACCCAGATGTGATGGAAGCATGTGATATGTTTTAATCGAGGTAGGTAGGAACATCCTTTTGAAGAAACATTCAAACAACCAAAGTCAATCCGGGATGAGGCGCAGCAGGCTTTGACGTCTCGAGATCACGTGCTGCCCGAAAACTCTCGGAATCGGAATTTTCGGGAGGTCTGCCAGACGACCCCCGCACCCTCACAAACCTTGAGACCTCATGGTTTGTCATCTACACATCATCGCGAAAGCCTTAATATTGCAGGTAACATAAATAAATTATTAAAACCTCTATCCTATCGCACGCGACCGAGCGACCAAATAATATCTGATTGGGAAACAGGGACGATATTGTCACGTGACCTGCAACGCCGGCCCTAAGGTATCTGTCGTCGTTGTTGATGCAAAGCCGTTGCACTTTCGGAACACCGTGCCTCTAATTATCATGTCATCTTCCTCGCTGCCCCTGAACGACTCTCGATTTTCTTGGTACAGTCAAATGTGGCAAAGTAATCAGATAGATCCGTTGGTTGAAGATCCCCGTCTCAAGGTTAGCTTGTATTATTATTTGACCATCAAATCGATGAACATATGTCTATTTAGAGTATGAGGGAGTCGCTCCTCACCTTGCAGGCATCCCTTCTCCGAAACACCCATTCCAATTTCACTGCTGCTGCTGCTTGGATCAAAGATAAATCCGACACTGGTGCTACCAATCAAGCAGAGATAGAAACCCTCAATTTTGCGACGTCTGTCCGCGCCTGCGATGTTTGGACTGCTATCATCCATGGTTTTGCCTCTCCTCCAGATTTACCACCCCGCCCAACCCGTATATCTTTGTTTGATGTCCAGAACGACAAGCAATGGAATCGCGTGCGTCTAGTTTCATTCTTGTTGTTTCAATTCATCTCCTCATGTCGACTCTTTCAAGTTCCTTCCTCATTTAACCAATTTGGAAACCGTCTTTAACAAGGCTTGTGCGGCTGCTAAAAATGCCCAGTTGCCTGTAAAAGTAGATGAAAAAACCGATGCCTGTTCAGCATTATTCAATTGTATCAAAAACGCGGAACGGCTGGGTGACTTTGCAGCCTTTTACCATAATTTTGCTTGGGCAGCCGCTCATTTGCATTTTCTCATCACCTATGATTGGAGCAATGCCTTTATGCCTCCTGCATTTAATGCCTCACCCTCATATCTCCGAGAAAAGGTGATCGACTGGCATGGGTGCAAACCCCTGTATTGGGCCCTGTTGGTATCACCCATCGTTTTGCTGGTAAATGTCAGGGTGATCAACTGGAGGTTTAGTCGTATGCAACTCATCAAAGTGAGTCCATAATGGTGGGCCGATTCGTAAAAACAACTAATTCACTCTTTTGAATATAGTATCTCAATGACCTACCCCTCGTCAAACCCCGTATCCTCGTCGATCTGGAAAAGCTCATCTGGCAGTCTTTATTTCGGATTGTTGAAGTTCCTGAGAAGACAAAGGACGTCATCGGTGACATCCTGAATGCGCTGCCATCATATCTTGAGCATTTAGAGCGGGATGTTGAACTCGCAACATGGTTTGATACAGGTCGGTTGACTCTCCATCTCTTTCCATCAAAAACAACAAGCTAATTATAGCCCGTCGTGAATGCATTCGTTTTCCAGCCCCTCACCTTCCCAAATCTCCAATCATCTCTGACCTCGTCCCATCTCAAAATACGACGGACGTGAAGACTCCTGCTCAGTCCACGGCCGCCTTGGAAAACTTTGTAAAAAGTGTCGTCGCAATGGTATCCTCTTCATCACTCGGCCAAGAAACGTCCCAGCACCCTCCATCTATAGACATTCCCACTGTGGCAACGAGTGTCGACCCGTCTGTATTGTCAATACCTCCTGTCGCTCACCTTCCATTGACTCGCGTTAGTGTTCAGGCAAGTGCTCTGCTTGAGCAGCCTGGTCTCATTCGTATGAAAACCCCCAAACCCAATTCCAGCGAGCAGCAGCAGCCCACGGAAATGGATGTTCTTGCACGCCTTTCACAAAGCCAGGATCCCGCCGACGCGTCGCAGAGGCCCCCCAACAAAGCGTCCTTGCCAGGTACTCGTAATGACGCCATCACGGAGCAGGAGGATGAAAACCCGTCGACAGAGGATTTGGCATCTATTCTCAATGCTGCCTTTGACCGAAATCACACAGCACTCGAGGATAGTGATGACGATGACGACAATGATGTATTTTTTTTTTTTTGTTTTTTGTTTTTTGTTTTTTCGTTAACTGGTTGCGACAGCCCTGGCCATTGGTAAAACCTCGTCCTCAGGAAAATCTCCTTCCATCCTCTCGTCAACCTGCTGGTCCACCTCTCTTGGGTCCTTTGGAGAATGTCTCTGGAAATCCCTTGGATGAAGATCCCCAGGTGTATCCCTCGGCACATCATTCTGTTGGCCCTTTGGAGGACAATGTTGCACACCCCCAAATATCGTCCACAAGTCATTCTTTGACGAATGATGGTCCTGACCCACTGGGGGACGCCATCATGGAGGAGGATGAGGGCCCACCCCCTCAATCTGCGTCCAACTCTTCTGGCAACAATCCACTCAATCCCTATGATCTTCGCAAGTCTACTCGTCTCAACAAAGGGTCCACCACCATCGATATCCAGCCAACCCCTCTACCCGCCCCCAATACCGAAAACGCTAAAGGTCCGAAAGCCTCCCGGCCTACAGCACAACGACCAAAACCATCTTCTTCTATGGCTGGGCAAAAGAAAAAGAACCTCTCCAATTCCATGATACGCGTATCAAAAGAAACAGTCCCGATGAGCGTTGATGAGCTTGTAGACTCTGTGGCTCCTCTCAAGACGGTCCAAATCTTGCGAGGAGATGCGTCGCAATACATGGATGATCTTGACATGAAATCCCTAAGGCCCAGTGGTAAACCTGTGGCAAGTACTTTGTTGGTCATGGTTTCATCTTTTGTTTATTTTATTTTTATTTTTATAGAAGCGGTTCAACGTTCGTATGACGGTTTACGATTTTGCGTCGTCTCAAGATGTCGAGTTTGACTTTCCTTGCCATGTACGTCAATTTAGTTGTTTTTATCTTTACTTGTGTCGTTGATGTGTTCCAATATACAGACCACTGCGCACGCTGAAAGGATTAAAGCCTGGGTTTCATCTTCTCGAGCCTACTCGCGACCTCATGTTGATCCGCCTTTCAAAACTATCCACATGGAAGCTCTCACCAGTTCCCAGCTTCCGCAGGATTTGTTGCGTACCCATTGTCTCATCATCAAGACTAGCGACAAGGATCAAGGATTCTCACTTGACACATTGGCCAACATTAGTGATCCATATGCTAATACGCACCTCCGAGGTAAGCAACAATCTGTGTCCAATTTATCACGGCCTTATCCTAGGTTATTAGACTTCTCCCAGAAGGACGATATCGTGATGGGGACGACTATGGATGTTTACAAAGAGGCTGCATTGGGCGACAAGGGAAGAATCGTACATGCCATTTCTCTGCCCTGCGCTACCAATTTGGCCCCATCCAATTTCTTTACTGATCAGCAGGCTTGGGATATGACTCGAATGACCTTCATTTCCAAGCCTGATCACAACATGCCTCTGGCTCAAATGAATTGGGGCTTGCTCTCTCTTGCTGGTTCACATACTGCTGGTCACCATGACGCCAATGGACCCATTACTTTTGTTCAGTCTCTTACCGGAAGGAAACTCTGGTTCATTTGCATTCCCAAGCTACCGTCGACGGCACATACCATATCTACTACTGCCGATCCATCTGGGCCATTACCTCCGTCCGATGACTGGTACACCTTTGCCGTTATTCTCAAGCCTGGGGTTTCATTGTAGGTCATTTCATTCAAAATGTGACTTTTATTTTTTTAATCATAATTTTAGAATGCTACGACCCGGCGTCTTTCATTCTGTTTTTACTCTGGATAACGCCATCTTTTGTGGGTCGCAGGGTTACATGACCAACAACCTTTTCCAGACGATAATGGCGATGGCAGTGCATTTGTGTTATCCCTACAGCACGAGCTCAAACTACAGCAGCGGTGCAATGTTGATGCTCCAACGCGTCATTATCTATTTGCACAAACTGTTGGTCAAGAATCAAGTTACACCTCGTGGTAATGTTGCCTATACTCTCGTTGTACTCGACCTTTTTTTTGTTGATCCAAGCCATCTTTTTTAGATCAACGGCACATGCCTGATCTCAAGACCGACGCCGGGATAAGTAATGTTTTGGCGGCCTGTCTCATCGGCATCTCAATGATGATGTTTGACCCCAATGCATATGACGCCGTCGTTGGCGATACTGCTTTGACTCGGTCTTTCATCGCACAGGAAGTGTACGCTTATACATACGTCCGAGGCATTTCGATGGAGCTTTTACACTTTCTTTTCGTCAAGTACGACATCACACTCAACAACAGAAAAGTCAGTGTGGATGACGTCCACCACATGATGGGTGCCTGGATTGGTCGTATATGTTATTGGTCTTCCCTTGCCGAAACGGATGCAAACGAATCAGACATCTTCAAGATCGATCTATCCGTTGCGACGGCTTTGATGCAAAGTCACTTCTCTGGTCCTTGCCTCTCAACTCTAAAGGACGCCTGTCTGCAAGTTTTTGGTGATGACAATGTGTCTGATGACATTCGCCCTTTCAAACCAGGATGGACTCTTACGCCAACTTCGAGGAAATGGGAACCGATGACGGAAACGGTGCTCATGTCTTTTGGTACAGGGAATCATGTTTTGAAACCATCAACCAAGCAGCCCAAGAAGAAGTAGTCGTTATATTTCCTAGTTTTTTTTCTGCCCTATTCTCTCTCTCGTCCAATGTAGCAATATGATTTTCTCTTTTATTACCCCTTTTCTTTTTTGTGCCTCGACGCTAATTCTACAATGCAATTCACTCAAGATCGACAGAGGGACTGGTACAACTGAGTTTAAAAATGGGGGGTAGCTCTTATGATTGATGGAAAATGTAAAAGAATGGCCCAATTTGGGGGGGGGGGTAGGATGTAAAGGGTAGATACCATCAATAACGAACATTTCCTTGTGTTAAAAATAGACATGGCTTCGAGGTTCACAAAGTCTAACGTCGAGAATCAGTGCTCTCGAGGTCAAGAAGTTATTTGACAACAATATATTGCCGTTGAACTCAGCATTGGGCCTTTCTCAGCTCAGTCGGTGTCTAGCAGGAGCACATCTGCTGCTCCAGGCAGCTGTACTACTTTGATAATGTGCCGTACCTCTGTAGACACAAACCATCGCCTCAAAAGCATCTCGTCAGTACAGCTATCACCAATGACGTCCAATATTCTACCTTTTCCCTTGACTGACCCTTGAGTGCATCGGAAACGCCCCAGTCTGTAGTGTGCTATTCTCGACTGCCAGTGGTCCTCCGAATGTTCGTTCAACCCTCCCCTCAGCTCTCACTGCTCAGACTAGTTCACTCGGTGACAATATCACTTTATTCACTTTTGCGTGATGTTCAGAGAAGTACGACTCACGAGCATCTGATACAGTCCTCAAACTCCTTCAGAGATGCTCATTCTCGACGTCGTCAGTTATCGTTAAATCTATTTTTATCTACAAAAAATTACAAGTTTTGATGGTATCTACTTTATATATCCTACCCCCCCAAATCCGGATGTTCTTTTACTCTTTCTACGACTGATGCGATCATACAGAGCTACCCCCCATTTTTAAACTCAGCTGTACCGGCAGAGGGACGGTCACCGGTCTACAAGATGATGACAAATTTGTCCTCGATCATTGATCATGATGGCATGTCACATGACCTGTGGATGGCCTCCATGTCATGCCATTTAGCCGTCTCCGAAATAAAATGAAATTAAATGAGCCGGATTTGCAAATGCGAGAAATCATTCGTATAGAAATTAATGAAAATAGGAAATAAATGAGCCAAAATATTATCAAGGCAAGTGGCCTGATTGGCCGTCCTAAACAAGAAATGGTCAAGGAGGGATGGAGGGTGAGCGAAAAGATTTTTCTGTCCGAGGCGAACAGAAACATAGATGAAGCTCTTTTCTTGGAGACTTGTGCGTCACAAAGTGTTTTTATTCCACAATCAGTCTCGTATGGATTTTCAGACCCATCAAGGCATTTCATCATGAAGCTAAAAATAGCTTGTCGTTATTGTTGTAACGGACAAGCCTCCCAATCTAGTCGCATTCATTTGCGTCTGTTGTGTTTGCACGGTATTGACCTTGCGTTGCTAGGAGCGTCAAGTCCATTCCATCAGACCGTTATGGACACTCATGAGAAAATAACAAATTACGAAACAAGTCGGACGATAAAATCTCGCGCCCTTCTTCCCTCTGACCCATTCTCTCTCTCCCTCTCCCTCGCACCATGTCAGCCTCGGAAATCGACTATGACAATCTGGATCTTTCCACACCTATTGAGACTTATGCCACGCCCGTGGACAGCAATTCTTTATCCCGGTACCAGCAACTTATTTTGTTATACCCACAGAACGTGCCCTGTGCCGACATTATAAGGGTGGTATTCGATGCATTGACAGTCAGCCGCTACATCGTCGCTCAATCGGAGGTCGAAGACGGTGAGATTTAGTTTTGATCTGATTTATGCAGTGCTGATATGGTGTACAGAGCCCGTTTGGGCGTTATTCATTATGCTTGTGGATTTACCGAGGCAGAACTTGACTGGGAGCGATCTCGCCGTCAACGGGGTCCAACCCCAACTTCGTACCCCTTTAAACATTCAGGACGGCCCGAAGGTTATCTTTATCCATCTCAGCAACAACCAGGTCTTCACCAAGGACATGACGTGCTACGATTTTGGAGATACAATCACGATCAGGAAAAGGAAACCTGAATGGGACCCCGCATTTGCCCTGGGGTCTTTTGAAGAGGCCGTCAGGTACCTAAAGAGGCACTGCGCAAAGTAAGCATGATCGCCATCCATCTCTATCAGCCTTTATATCGTTTTAAACACATACCTCAGGGACTTCTTGACAGAGTTCATACAGATACAACACCATCTATATGACAAGTTTGGTTGGCCAGTCGATGCTAGGTTCCGAGCATAGAGTGCCCTAGGACTCAAGCCGAACAAGTCACCATCGCCCCCTCGGCTTCGTTGTTCCCAGTCACAGCGCATCGCCGTAGCGCCAACTGTTCGGTTTTCTATTGACTTTTATCTCTTATTTTTTCGTTTCGTACAGTTCCCCTATCCCATTCTCACCATATTGCTTTGTCAGACTCCTTCCTTGTGCACCTCGTCGTTCTTTATTTCTCAAGCTTGTACCCGTTTTATGTCTCGTTCCAATTTACAACCCAATTTCGCGCCTATATGTTGATGTGTTCATCACCTCAATTTCATCCAAAAATTTTGAGATTAACACTGTTGGACAGGAGATTTGAGCTCGCAGAGAATATATCCGCCTAGAGGAGTCAACCTTCATACTTGTAGCTGAGACTAGATTGAAATATGGACAGGAGGACTTTAAACTTCCACCCAGAGCACAGCCACTCATCACCTCAAGGTGGGATTCAATCTCAAAGTGTCCCTGCTGGTATAGCTATATTCAAAACCCCCACACAATTTATCTGAGTGGACTGTCCCCAGCGGACCGGAGACACGCTCAGAGGTTGTGGAATGATGAGATGATGATGATATTGTCTCTGTCTCCTGGGGCGATCACATGTCTACGCTGAGTATTTCACAAAAAATGAGGACAAGGTAGCGGGGATATTTCTCTCACCCAGTTTCGTGTTGCATTGTCCGGTTTGTAAAAAATAAACAAATAATAAAGACATGTTCTCCTCTGTGTCATACGACCACACGTCGCTTTCGACTGCGAAGATGGCACATGACATATCAGCTGCACAGCCACTATGCCTATCTCTATCGTCTACTTGAACCAACTTTTTACACCATTCTCGTACAGACTTTCCTCGTGTGAGCACCCCCTCTCGAAGAGGTTGACGTTATCTAATGGGGCGTTGATAAACTTGGCGAGTGGTTATGTTTAAAATTGACCACAGACCTGAAATGGTGAAAGCCAGTGGATGGCGACGTTTAACGGCCTTCCATATTCCCCCAAATGGTTCAAGATCGAGATTTCCGTGACCCTCTTTGAATCGTAAATCCGTGCACTTGGTCTTATATCCCGACCAGACGTGGACAGCAGAATCGTTCCGATGCGAAAATAGGTTTTGCATCCATCTTGCAAATATATCTCTGTGGGATGAGAATGCCCCAATTGGTCGAATCATCTTGTTTTCCGGTGAATAAAAGGTTACCCTGGCCATCCAATCCCCCATCCTTCCATAAATCACATCGGCCTTGACCTCGGCGGCGTCATTAGGGGCGGTGACGATCCAATGAGTCACCAACCAATCGACCAGCTCCATGGATACACCTCTCACATAGGCGTACTGATCCCTTTCAGTCGTGGTCAGGTTGCAATATGCAAACTTCTTTATCAGACGCCGTCGTGCCTCTTCGTCCCCGACCACGCTGCTGATCGTATGTGCGTTTTCGTCGAATAAGATGAGCAGAATGCCGAGCATACACGCTGTGAGAAGATTTGCGATTCCATCACTGGTTGAGAGGATAGGAATATGGGCTCTCTCTGCCTGTATTGTCAGCTGTTGCTCTAGCACCAATGTTAAAATGCGACTTGCTCTTTTCCGAACATTTATTCAACACGAGAGCTTCGTAAAAAAATAAGACGATTCGTTGAATCATGGTCCTGCAGGATGACTTGCTGGCATTCTTGATGGCAACTCCGTCCAGTTTGCACCAAATGGCTAGTCCGATTGCGGTGTTTTTCAGCGTTGAAGTGCAGTAGAAATCGTATCCTTGTACCAGACAATGGTCTAGCGTAAAAGCTCTACAAGCAACGTCGGGCCTGAGCGCTCTGTTGTGTGTCAGAAAGGCAGTCTTGTAGTCGACATGGGCGATGGCTTACATCGCAAACCCGGGTTCGAGCAGCACCGATTCGATGATCCAACCAGACGAGGGTGGGGAAGACTGCTCGTCAAGGTGTGCCAGGAGGCTACTTGTCCCTGACCTTCCCATAGGCGTCAATAGAAATAATAATTGTGTTCCTGTTACGACCTGGATGTATACACAGCTCCCGTTCCCTGGGATGGAAAGGGTGTCATCTGCCCCGCTGAGAGATAAACGCGCCCAGTTTTGCTGAGAAATGGGCAGTGGTTGGTCCAGCGACGAAATGGGACTTTGGCGGGTTGCGTTCCAGGCTGAAAAGCTGGTTGAAAACACAGGATTGTCGATAGTGTTGAAGACTTGGGGGATTTGCTTGGTGGAGGCGATTCTCCCGTTGTCTTTCGTTGACTCTTGTAGCAGTGTATACAGCGTGGCCGTTCTATCATGCACGTCGATATTGCAAGAATGATCTAAAGCCATTTTCCTCGTCAGTCGCTCGTGGCAATTTGGGATATACGTAGCAAGAGGGGTCGTTGGACAGAGAATAAAAGTAAAAATACCATATATTGGCATCGGCTGAAGTGGGTCCAGAATGTCCTCCAAGACGTCCAATGTCAGCCCCTTTGATCCGACGGGTACGTTCCTGAATACAATGTGGTTTTTGGCAAGTTTTTTCAAGAGCCAATTGGTGTCGGACAGCTTTGTATAGTCGGCGTCTACGATGTGTTTCTCCAACGACCCTTTGCTTGCCGCGATCCATGCTCTGATACTCTTCAACGTCTTGTCGTTCTGTTGGGTGTTGGAGGCTTTCTCCCAATAATGCAACGATACTCACCACGTATCTAAAGTCGAACGACTTGGATTTACCGTCGAGGTCTTTCATCACAACCTTGTCGAATCGTACCTAGATCCGGATCATTGGATACAACAAGATGATGATAGAGACAGAGTAAAAAACTGACTTTCTCTGGAAATAGCGACATTGAACTCTCTATTGCCAACGCCCCATATTTATAGATTGGACGATGAATTTGGATCGATGAATCCCTCGCGATCTTGTGCTCGGCCATGAAGACGTTGATATGTTTAGAGATGCTTCTTGAGGAGTACTCGCTGAACCGTTGAATAACGATTAAGCGTTTTAGACCCCCTTTATTTTCGTTGACATTCGCCACTCGTGTTTCCTCGTCCCTGTCGTTTCTTTCCTCTGGAGCCCCGACCCTTCGCTCCTCTCTTTGTACCTCGAACGACTCCTCTTCCGCCCTCATCTCGTAGTCTCCGCCAAGATCTTCAACTGTAAGCCCTTGCCCCCAGTCTTTGACGTTGCCCGGACCTTGACCCCCACCATCCCCGTCATACGAGTCGTCCATTTCGGCTTCCCGACTCTTTCCCTTGTCCTTGGAGCCATTTCCCGATAAATAACCATCACTGTCGGTAATAAACTCGGCGCTCTTGTAGGAATTCACGGCATTACCGTCAGCTGCAGAGATCCGATTCTTCTTGTTTACTTTCCCTCCTTTCCCCTCTTCTTTCTTCTGTGATTCCGTTTGGGATCTGCTTTCCGTGGAAGAGGATTCGGCGCCATGTTGGTTACGTTTGCGTTTTCGATCATCACCCTTGTTCTCCCCACCCCCCCCATCGACCAAGTGCTCTCGACGCAAGGCTTGGAGTACCCGCTCGTCAAACACGTCTGGTTCTGGAAAAACTTGGTCGAGGACTCTGGACCAAAATTTATCGTCAAATAGGGCCTCCAGTTCCTCTTCTAGCCTATTCAGGATGTCGGGGATGTCGTCCATCTTCCTCCCGCTTTCTAGTACAATGTTCCAAGCTGAAGGAACGTCAGAGCCAATGGTCCTTGCCGTCGCCTTTTGAACTGCAAAAGGCGTTTTAGTTTCTGTATTTTCCAATGCTATCAACGACAACGTTTTCCCGTCAGTGATTTGAACGAGGGATGTATATGCGCCACTTACACAAGACAAGCCATCCCGAGTCGATTTCTTCTTCGCAGGCATCTAATAACCCCACACATTTCTCCAATGCGTCGGTGTATCCCTTGATTAAAGGCACTTTGGCCATAGCGGCCTGGAATAGAAACCCCCACAACACCTTCTCTACCTCGATCAGAATAGCGGGTTTTGCGTTTCCCAAACATCTGGAATACTTGGAAGTTGTTATAATGTAGTAAAGCGACGTAGAATAGAGAATGCCTTACCTCCATCAGAGCTGCCTTTGGCCATATGTCGTTTTTATTAAATTTTCCTTGCCCCATGATGACTACGAGGGGCGAAATGTACCCAGCCATCTGTAAAGGTTGACGTATTTCCTTTGCAGACGTCGTCACCCAATGATTTACGTGATGCAAACCCTCCCAATGTTCGTCCAACGAATCATGCCAATCAGGGATCTCTCCATCTTTCGCAAAGTCATGGGTCAGAAGAAAAGCCAGGTGCATGATGGCGATCTGTATCGTCACTAGATGTTTCATGTCTTTTGCAAGGTCGCAGAGGTATTTGAGGTTGTTGAAGTGGTATTGCATCCCCTTGTCGTCCACACTGTTGTTGTTACTGCCTTGGTCGATCGTCACTTTATTTGCGCTTTCCATGCTCTTCAATCTCTTTCTGATGGTGTCTGGCCATCCCTTCAATTTGGTGGACCACTGAGATGATTGGGAAAATAAATGTTTATGTGAGTCTCAAGATCTGACAATGCGTAACCGTCAAACTTGCCCTTGTCAGCGCTGGTAGGTTTTCAGTCCGTTTTCGCTCTTCCCCTTGGCATTCGTTTGTCCATTTACCCTCAATGGCCATGGACACGTCGACGATATGTCTGGCAGTCATCAGAGCGCATAATCGACTCTCGTAACTGGTGTTGATTTTGTTGTTGGACTTCTCCATGGGTGATAAACCCAGCTGCTGACGCATATATTTGGATTCCGGGTCATTACTCTTCTCGAGAATCTGAAATGCCCCTTTAAGACCTCTGTTCAACAACTGGGTCCAATCTTTTTCAGTTCCTTGTTGGAATGCAAACAAGAACGTCGGATCTCACTTTTGTCAGGTCAGGCAACGAATCCTCGGCCGGTGGGCGAACTGTTTCTGATTTGACCCTCCAAACTTGATCTTCAAATAGTGGTTTCATAATTGTGTTTTGTGATGAGCAAGATGAAGCTCCTGAACCGTATATTTCAACTTAGGGCCGGTACGTCATTCGTAGATGCAAACACGGATCAACTCAATTTCCAAGACTATTTATAGTGGCAAAATAGAAGCACAAGATGCTGTTATAGAGGGACTAGAGATCCTATTTTTTGGAAAGCCTTTTGAGCAACCTCTCCATAGTCCACTTTTCCTGAATGCCCTGCCTTTTTAGCCTGTTCGATGGTGTGGAAGCCTGTTTCCGCAGACTGATACATGGTGGCCTGATTGAAAAATACGACACTACCTCTGCCATTTTCCTCGCATGCGCTTTGGCTATTTTCGCGTGTTGGTCTTTCTCCGTTGGCAGTGACCACAACTTGGAGCTCTGTGCTGCCGATTAGTTTTACAACATGATATTGGCCTGATTCCTTGCCTGAAACATCCACATTGAAATGGTACAACAACGATGACGGGTAGATAGCAGCTACCCAGGGAGGTAGTTCGATAATGACGCCAGCCTCCCAGAGTACAAGCCACGTTTTCGACTTGTGGTCAAAGTGCCCACCTACAATAGGTTGTCAGGTGTTCATCGACCGAGTTGTCACGACTTTCACTTGCCTGGTTTGAGGTAGACGAAAACGACGCACACTCCGACTACGTTTTTTGAGTCTGCGTGTGGCAGGCAATGCACGCGTTTTTGTCCAGAAAATGGCATGTTAACGCAAAAGTTCCAGAATAAGCCAAATAAGGGTTCTATCCCGTATTTCCCTTTGTGCCAGGTCGTTGAATCTCTGAAGCGTTTGGCGACTCCGGGATAAAAGCATTCGACCATTCCTGAGACCCAGTTTCTATCGTGATCACCAATCAGGATGCGTTCGCCAAATAAAGAGAGAGACTCACACTAGTCGCTGAAATGTCTCATTTTTGAGAAATGCGTCAACCTCTACTTGGTTGGAGCGATGCCAAAGTCCTAGAATGGGAACCTGGATAAACTGATGAGAAAACAGGACTTTGGATATGTCATCTGGCCACTTGCTTGCTGGGATTGTCTGTGATGACCAATAATAGCCGCTAAATGAGGGCCGCGTTCGCTCGATGCGTGGTTCTGTCTGGTCGACTCGCTACGCAGTGATTTGGCCGTGAGTTTTGAGATTGCATCCCAAAAATCCTTTTGGTCAATCCAACGGCTGACGCTGCTCCGATAAAAAAAAATGCGGTTTTCGCAATCGAGTAAAATGGCTGGTCTCCCACTGTCAGAGACCTTTAGATGTCGCATCTTAAACCTTTGATCAAATGTTTTACAACGTACTTTTCATATGGCACTCGAAAAAATCTGGCCAACTTGGCGTTTAATTCGCCCTTGAGATACTGGGACGTCAGCTCATCTCGTCGAGCCGGTTTGGGTGCCAGACCGTTCCATCCCGTCGAAGCACTTGAACCGTGGTCGACGATGGAGTATGATGATGTTCTTTTGATGCTTGCCTCTGCTGTCCATTTTCTCGTCAAACGTTCTTGTCTGTCAGTCGATTTGAGTCTCTTTTTGAATTGATCTGCCATTTTCTCCTTGAAAATTGCACTCGATTTCTTTCCCCGCTTCTTCTTTTTATTCCCGACTCCATGTGCAACTGGCCGCTTGAGATAAGTGTTTTCTAGTAGGCTGTAAAAATAAATAAATAAAAATCCCTCCTTTCGATACCGCCTCTCGTTACCTCCATGTTTCTCCCCTCCCAGCCTCTCCTGTCCGACCTACGTTGCTGTTTTCGACCCAGTTTTCCATGTGCCTACTATCGAAAGCGTGTGCGTCCCTGTCGAATTCCTGGCTTAAATCGGCATGTTGTCTCTTGCCTTCGATCAAGGCTCTTTCGATCAGCGGAGTCAGACTGCACGTAAACGCGTGTTTCTATGTAGTAAAAATTAGCAGAGGGTCGAGGAAAAAAATGGATGATAGACACTTGCCATTGGGCTGTCCTTATCCACCATCGTGTTCAGTGTGTGTCGTATTGACCGTCGGGAGGAAGTTGGGACTTCCACTTTGCCGTCGGGGCATGTCATTTGTCACTGTTTGATGGATCAAGAGCCGTCGGATGATGTGTCATCACCACGTTGCCATGAAAACTGGGGACCAGGCCGCCAGGTCCAACGCAATCGTGCATGAGGTTTTTGTATTTTTGTATTTTGTAGTTGTTTTTGATGTCTCTTATCGACAGTGAGAAGGTGTGTGTGTGTGCAATAACACTGCTTGTTTTTCCACCAACGAACGTTGCGTGTCACTCTATGAGAGCCACGCGGCCATGTTCATCGGAACCAAGGACACTTCTTGGCATCAAACTTCGGCTTCTTCGCGTTCCGCCCCTTCTTTCAGCGTTGGCCTCGAGCGGTACAAACGCAGCACTCTTTTCTTTTCAACCATCCCCTCCCTTGTCTGTGAATCATGCCCGCTCCAAAATACCACCCCCCGGCTCTGACTTTGCCCTACCAGTACACCGTAAGTTCCAATATTCGTGCACTATTTTTCTGATTCTAATCGTTCTTTCTTTTGGCCAGTATCCTCCCTCAAGACCGAAATTGTTGCTCTTGTCGTGTCTGGGCATTGCTCCAGGCTCGTTGGAAGGGAAGCAAGTAGAGGTTCGTGTCTTGATTTTTTGTATCACCTTCATGTGCAGTCTATACTCAATTCTCTCTCTCAAGTCCCTTTTGCATCGGTGTAGTGTGGCCTTTATTCCTGATGGCACCCTGTATCCCCTCGAGCACCCGACGCGCCTCTTCGATTTTCAAAGCGAGGTTGGACTTTTTTACTCGCGTTTTCCATCTTCTATGACAACTCACGACCTGTTACTTAGCTTGCTAGGGTTTTAAATCTTGGGGATAGGCATCCTGACCGCGAACGGTTGCTGTATCTAGGCACTCTGTGGGCAATACATCATCACCGATACAGACGCGAGAAAACATCCCAGTCTCTTCGCGCATCAGGATCGAACCGTGCCAGCAGACGGTCTGCACGGCTTGGAACACACTCTTTGGAATGTTGATTTTTTTTTTTTTTTTTTTTTTGATTTTACTCTTTTGGTTTTACATTTTTATTCTTATTTTCAGTCTTGTTTTGGTCGTTCTTTATTACTGTGCTTTTCTTTCTTTCTTTCTCTTTTGGATTTGTTCTTTTACGTTGCGACGTATTACTTTTTGAATATACATTCCACTTGAGCGAGGGGTATTCGATCGCCATAGCCGCGCACTTGGCTGAGCAGTCGGTACTTCTCGTCTCTTGAGCCCAGCGTTGTCATCGGAACCTGTCCCTTCCATACAACGCAGGTCGTTGGACCGTGTCATTCACTCATTTTTTTTCTTTATAAAATCAAGCCAATGAAGGAATGGACATCCACTTGAGCAAGGGGTATTCGATCGCCATAGCCGCGCACTTGGCTGAGCAGTCGGTACTCCTCGTCTCTTGAGCCCAACGTTGTCATCGGAACCTGTCCTTTCCATACAACGCAGGTCGTTGGACTGTGCATTCCATCATCAGTGTCTTTATATACACTCTGGGGCTGTTTAATTTCTAGCCATACACTTGAACAAATGGTATTCAATCGCCGTGGCCGCGCACTTGGCTGAGCAGTCGGTACTTCTCGAGCCCCGCGTTGTCATCAGAGCCTCTTTCTCCTCCACGCAACACGGGACATGGGAACGCATATTCTTACTTGCTCCTTTTTTTATATCTTGCATCTTTTATTCTTTGCATTCCATTTTCTTCGTTTTTTTCTCCTCTCATCCGACAAGTCATAGCCCATTCTTTATAGTGACCTCGTTCGATGATGCTCTACGTTAGTTTTGTTCCTTCTATATTACTTTTGTTGATACCTCTCTATCATCTCTTCTACTTTATTTCCCATTTCTATGCCACACCGCCTTGTAATGTAGCCAGGTTAACCTGGATTCGTTCAAACAAATGGGTGGCTTAGATCTTGTGGATCTCAAAACGGTGAAGTGTATCGTTGGCCGGGTGTGGGACAGGAATCAGTGGACCATCGTGGACCGTACTCCGTAGTTGGCGCGTACTATCCACGTCCCCTACTTCATCCTTTGTTAAAGAAATTACTTGTATTATTAACCGTTTATCAATTTTCAATTTCAATTTTTTTCTATCCCTTTTCTTTTATTCACAGTTTATCCACAGATGTGACGGTGCTCTGATCTGCTTTATATCTATGACATAATCATGATTTTCTTTTGAATTCAAGCTCAAAGCTCACTCTGCAGAAAAAATGGCGCGGCTCCCATCACCGTGACGGTTCGATAAGCCCCTGGAATCTTGCGTTATCCAGGAGGGTTGGTAAACACCAAGGTTCCAGGGTGAATCCCCCTGTTCTCGAGCAGTTGCTAAACCACCAGAAGATCAGGGGGGAATACCCCTTTTCAAACTAGCGATCGAAAAGTCCTAAAATCGGTTGGGGTCGATAGCCCCTTCCGAGGGATGGTCGAAAAAACTCCTTTTCATGTGAGGGTTATTCACGATGAAAAAGGGTGTCATGGCCTAAACCCCCAGATAAGCTCTTCTCAAAAACGACCGTGAAAGAGGGTTTTGTACAACTTAAGAGGGATTTCGCGGAACTTGCCGAGGCTTCTTCTCCACTCAAAGTACCCAACCATCGATGTAGATTGCAGACCATATCGCAATGGACGTCGCTTTCAGTCAACCCAACATTTTCTCTCAGATCCTCGTTGATTATGAGCCGCACTGTGATCTGGTCATGAGTCCCCTGACAAGCTGGGCTATTCATCTAACCATCAAAGATTTCATTCCTCTACTCCTCGTGAGCAAAACTTGGAAGGCTTTATGTGAGGAAAACTCTTCACTATGGACAGCATGCCGCATTTCCCCTGTTTTAGGCTCGCCTAATGATGCTGCTGAAGCGCGGCTGTCTTTGTGTTTGAAATTTTCCAAACATAGGGACCTCGCCCTCGACATCGATCTAACACACGCATCCGAACGGCAAATTCAGCAAATCCTGTCTCATCTGAACGATGCCTCTACACGCATTAAAACCCTTCAAATCGCCGTCTCAAAGGCGACAGTTGTACAGCCACTTACTCGGTCCCTTTTCACTAACCTCGAAACCTTTATTTTCCGATGCCCGGAATATATCAAGAAGCCCGTCTATTTGTCCCCTGTGTATACAACTCTTCCAACCGACAATGCCCCTACGAATTTCGTTTTTAAACATGCCCAGAGCCTCAAGCATTTGAGTTCGACTTCGACGTCTCTCTCTGTGTCTGTATCCCTAATGTCCATGGTCACACACATCCATTTCGACAACATCAACATCTCCCTTTTAATATCCATCTTGCAACATGCCCCTCTTCTGGAATACACTTCCGCCAATCTTGTCCTTGTAAAATCAAAGTTCACAATGCGCCCCGGTGATCGACACGCCTTGGATGAGACCGAAACTCTTGTTGCGTTGGCGTGGCATGGAGATAATTACCTCGCTTCTCGAATCCAACGAATCCACCTCCCTCATCTCCTCGTCATGCACCTCAGTAATGACTACATACTACCTTTCTTGGACCTGCCGAACCTTCACTCTCTGTACCTAGGTCAATCCCGTTCCGCCCTTTGTCAGTTTTTTGAACACTCCTCGCCTACCAGCCTCACGTGGTTCTCAATCCCCGCTTCATCGACAAGAGAAACAGAATGGCTACCTGCTATCACTCGCATGGCCGCCGTTCATACACTTAGGGTTTATGCCAGGGTGGTGGACTTGGATGTTTTTGTCGAAGATTGGTTGGGACTACAAGCACATCGTTCCCCAATCCATGTTCTCCTCTCTCAGATTTCAACCCTGGAAATAGTCGTATCGCTTTCAGCATACCCAGATATCGCCTTCTGTCCTTCTCATGGGAATCAGGCATTTTGGAACCATCTGGCTTCTCTCTATCACACTCACCACCCATCATTCAAGTGTTATATAACGGGAGCCATATCCATGCCGATCGTCACTCATTCTTGGCAATACATAGCTAAATCGGTCCACTTTGGGGGAATATGGCTCAATGGTGAAAGAATACACTAGGTTCTTCCTTTCGATTCCTCTCTCGTCATTGGAATCGTCTCTGAAATCTTCCATAGCCATTCAAACCGTCTTGAAACAACTACAGCCATTGCTCTTCTTCATAAACAAAATAAAAAAGTGATATATCAAAACGTTTCCCTGTATCATACGCCCAGTCCATTCAATTCGCTTCAAGCGGTTCTAATAACGATCAGGTGTGGAGTTGAAGTCTAGTCTTTGAGCATTTCAAGTTTAGAATCTCTTGAAACACACTTGTTGTTACCCATCTCTCGTGCAGTCAGAATTTATGTGTGTCGTGCATACCGCAGCCTTGACATGCGAGTATGTCACCTCTGTCGGCGATCCAACAGTCATTCATTTATCGCTGTCTTTTGAGGACGACCTCTATCGAGCACATTTACATTGGCTCGAGGATTCAAATACATTTTCGACACGTCGCCTGCTCTCCCTAGGACCTCCTATATGCAAGTTCAGATGGTGTGATGAATGAAATCTTGGGGTGTGTGTCCGATCTGTCGTTGTAATTGAGATGTCATCTCTGGTGGGTGTTGGAAATGCGTCCAGGTTATGTCGAGTTTCCGTTGCGAATGGATAGGACGCTCTGGATAGGCAGTGCGTCATTCCGCGCAAAACCTTTGCGAGACAGCGGATGTGGTGATTGTATACATCACCCCTTTTGCGGGGATGCAATATCTATCTATGCTCATAGTCTTGCATCTTTAACGTCTGACATTGGTGAGAGGACACTGGTTATTTCCCTCATTTTTCTGCACGGTAGTGGCACATATTGGCCGTGAAGCTCATCAGCGCGACAAGGTCCCAGTCAGTAGAAGTGCATTGCTTGTGATGGTTTCAGTGCGTAGGTACCATCCTAACAGACGCGTGACGGTTTGCAAAAAAAAACCTTCCAAGGGCTTGAGAGTAGACCGCTCGAAGTCATTGCGAGGCGTTTGCAGCATTCGTGCTTCTGTTCCACTCTTGCTATCTCGGTAAGCAACATATCTGGCGAGTACAATCCCAGACCGCCTACGTTCTGAAGGCTCTGACTCACAAGAATTTATTCAGACGCCATCGCGCAGAAGGTTCGAAGCTGTGCCGCTTACTCGTCTTGGCCGATCCTCGAAGACTGCCAATCTCGAACTCGAACGCTCCGTCGGCCCATCATTCCTGTTTTGCATAACCGGTAACGTATCACCTCACTTGTACTATTCCCGAGCGCCTAATCTTCAAATCATCGCAGAACATGCCTTCCAGTCGACCCATGCGCATCCACCAAGCCGTGTACGGTGCTGTTGCTTGGGCAAACCCCATGAAAACCCGAATTATGGTATGTATTTTTATTTTCGCCCGAATGAGCAGAGTCGACTGAATGAATATCTTAGGGGGAGGCAACTACACCGAGCCACAACCCAATATCCCACCCATTTATCATCCTCGACCGTTACCATGCGCCTGGAGACGCCACTGTTAGGCTCCAGCTCCTCGCCCTAAGCCATCGACCTCCGAATCCCCTTTCCAACAGGACAGCCGAGATCGGACATTTGTTAACCAACACGCAGGGGAGCTTCCAGGATGGGACTCTCATCGCTTTGGGGCACATCCTCGAAGCACCCTTGTCGGCGCTAAAAAGGCCAAGCAGGAAAGGCGTGCAGGTGATAGACCCGACAGACATGGTTAATATCATTGAGCATTTGGGTACGTTTGTCTTCTATCTGACTACATCCCACAGACCCAATCCTTCCCCAGATCCAGATCTCGGTCTTGTCCCTGTCCATGCCCCTCCTACAGTTCCTCCACCTCTTCCAACTGCCACAACAGCTGTGCTTGTGCCTGACACCGACCCCTCCACCGCCGATGCTCAAGAAAATCTCCAGAACCCGTTGTAAAATTGCAACCCCCACCCCTTTAAAAGTAGTGTCATATGCATATCTTGTCTCTGAACTGGAGTTATATAAGTAATATCTATAATATCTCTTGTCCAAAATAACAAGAATTTGACTTGTTCTTTTTATAACATTAATATGATTCTTCTCATCCGATACGTAGAGTATTGAACAATATGAATCGGACCGCCAATCGTACAGTCGTAGCCTCTCAAAATCGCTACATTGTCGTGCTAATCGGCTCCGAACCCACATCCCATGCAATTTTGTTTTACTATGTATCGACGGTATCCTCCTTATTCTTGTATTTTTCATTCTACTTTCGATTCTTTGAAACGCTTCGGCGCTAATTTTCCTTTTTGGAGGGTCTTGGGATGCAATTTTTTGCCATTCGTGCGTAACGTCCTCCACGAAGTCCAGGAAGAGGTCGGGATCCTGAGCTTCAAACGTATAGACGCGGTCCATGACGTACTGCAAGGCACGCGATAGGTATGAATGATCTGCACCAATACTGGAAACTCACAAGCAATTGTGACATCGATGTTCACATCTTCCTATAATGAGAGAATATGAACCCTTCTCTTGAAGCCCTGTAGAGTCGTGCCTCTTCGAGAAGTCCTTCAAGAGGCAACGCGTAGTTCAGGAGGGTTCGTGAAAATAGAACGGCTAATATTGTGCCCATATTTTGAACCTTTGGCTCACGCATTGTTTCCTTCAAATCTCGTCTCGCTACAAAGGCCTAGGTGCTTACGGAGACCCCCAACCTACACTCTCAGTGTGCCCTGTGCGACCTTGGCCTCGCTCCGGTCATCGAGTGTGTTGTTCTCATGCACTTGAAGACGTCGCGCCCGCGCCGCGGCTTTATCTGGCTTTGCTGGGACCTCTGCACAGTATCGCACAGCAAACCCCTGCTTTTGTATGGCGTTTGCGCATGTCAAAATCTGTGCAAGTGGAATGATGTTCATATCAGTCATGCGGTAGCATTTAGTTGGGTTAGATGAAAGCTATATCCATCTCGTTGGCCGAGTCCGAGGAGGTTCCATCGTGAGCACTCTCAGAGTTGATCTGTCAACTTGAAGAAGCTCGCGTCGTGTCACAAAAAGGCAACCATGTGAACCTTTGTCTCTTCCAACTTTTCATTACATGATCTTAATCTTTTTTCCAACTTTCATCTTTTCCCGTCGTCGTTCGTTGTGATGGTAGTCCCCAGTGTTCAAAGAGCTGAGCGCTTTCAGTCGCTCTCTACTGTTACCATTGGCACTGGTGATCAACAGGTTCGTTTGGAACGTGGATCCAAGTGAGTACATAGGACTGGAATCTGTCGCACTTTCATTGTTGACATCCGATTTTCAGCATTTTCGTTCGACATTATCTTATGCGTACTCCTGGATCTGGTCCTGATTATGATGGCTACGCCTATTATAAGATGCGAGTAGATAGCATTCGGCAAGGGTTGCGTGGAAAGATCTGGGTGACAGGCTTTTGGTTTTACTCGAGAGAAGAACTTTGTGCCATTGCAAAAACTGCCGCGTAAGGAGTTATCTGATACTTTTGGCACCATACTCATACATTGCAATAGACAACGTGCCATGTTGTCCAACCTTGCTCCGTTTGAGCTGCTTCTTTCTGATCAGAAAGGCGTTATAGAGTTGGAAACTATTGAAGGCACGAACCACTTGCCTGTCTGTATATCTGCTCACTTACAGCTATCGTATTCTTAGATGACGACGCTGTTTATTTCTACGATGATACCAAACGGTCTTCTGATGACGAGATCCATCACCAAGATTGGTTTTATCGAGCCTTTGTTGAAATCCGTCCGACCGGCATCCACGTTCACGTACGTCAGATACAACGGTGTTTGATGGCATCGTTTAGTTGACCTGAACGCTAGGGCTTCAACCCACATTGTATTTGTAACTCCATTTTTGCGCCACAATCTTCTTCCCAGAGATTCTGCTCTCGTTGCGCCGTGTGGTACGACGTCGATTGCATCAAACAGTTGAATCCGGAACGCCATTTCTATCCCGGTGAAGTAGACACTGTGGACAAGGTCGTGCGTTTGATCTTGAATAATCCCACTGAACGAGGTATACAAGATGGCGGTCTTTTTTACAGTGTCACTGGCACTGCAAGTGACGTTTCATCCATGAGCCATTTGCTTTTCCGTAGAGACTTTCTACACGTCTCGGAATTGACTGCCGAGTTGGAGTCAATCATGGGATCGGAGCAACTGTCCTATTTACTCAGAATGAAAAAGGCATCGTATGAGTGCCCTCGGTGTAAATTAACTCTATAATGACATTCGTTATTCGTTTACTCTCTCTCTCTCTCTCTTCGCATTTTGGCTTTGCATGGACATGGTCCATTTCCCAATTTGTACTTGCTTGCGTTGCCAAACATCAAAATCTCTGGCTATATCCGAATGTATCTTTTTATCAGAGTCCCATCGATTTGATTTTTACATGTGTGGCACTCGATGGACTATCCATCCATTTTTGACGAGGTACTGGGTTACTTTGAACCCGTTCTTGGCCCATCACGACCGGCTAACGTTGGCTGGGATTCCTCTCTCCAGGACGTGGTACAACCCCCTTTGACACCCTTACTTGGAGTCTGTAGGGCTTGGTATGCAGCGTGCCAAAGAAAGTCCTCGTTATGGACCTTTTGTCCTCTACCCCCCATAAATCCTCAAAATCGAAACGACGTCATTACGTTTTTCATTCGACGTGTCCAACTCTCTGGCAACAGAGTGATGCATATTTGCCTCGATCTGATGAATGCCACTCCTATCGATTTGCACCATGTATACGTACAGCTCAAACTGGTTTCCCATCGGATTTTCGCACTGCAATTAAGGATTCAGGAGCCTCCTGACATCCTGTCATTATTCGACCAACCATTTGAAAATCTTGACAATCTGCGCGTGTCGTTTCACAACCCCAGCTGTGCTGTTCGTGGCACTATTGACCCAATGTACCCCATTGGTTGCCTCGCCAATCTTCGATGCGATTACCTGCCTAGATTGCGTCATTTGGCATCTCTCACATATTTCTTGGGCCCTCCGTTTTCCAGCATGCCGACAACATCTTTGACGCATATCCGGTTCCGAACTATCCGATCGGCAGACCTCATCGACATCATGTATCACACTTCCTCCTTGCAAGCCGTCAGTGCCATATGTACCGTTACTCCAATCATACGCAGGGTATCCCTCGAGGACAAGTATGTTCTGGATGGCAGCGGTCGTGTCGTGGCTTTGGAATGGGTGGCTGGTATCCCTCTCACCTCCGAGCTGAGAAGCATGGAGCTACCTTGTCTGGTTGATCTCTCCCTCGACGATGATGCGTTGCTCTATTGTCTTCGGGCACCCAACATCAAGACCATCAGCATTTACAGTCCCGGAGAAAGTCTCGTTGCCTTTACTCGTCACAATTCCCTTGTTCACCTCCAATCGCTTGGTGTAGGGGCTTCGTCATTGGACGAATTTGTCTGGGTTCCCGCTCTTGATCAGATGGTCAACCTATCCACCTTTACGATCGACGTCCAACCAAAAGACTTTCGTAATTTCGGCATCGAGTGGGTCAAGACTTCTCGATATGAACCATACCTTACCAGGCTTTTCACTCGCATCCGTGTTCTCAATATTGTCATGTCACGACCTCGTGCATCTTCCAAGCAACTTCGTGACCTAGGAACCGACGATATCCTCTGGATTAATGTGTCTATTTTACTTGGCACTTTTAGTCCTTTTCTTCAAGCCTGTAATATAAACGGGAATTTTTTTCATATCAATTGCCGTCACACTCATATTGCCACATGGGTCCATACTTTCCGGGAACAAATTCATGGTCCTGTCTTTCTCAATGGCGCCCGGTTTTCTTATGTAAGTTTACGCTTGTTCTATATTTAATCGATATACTGATTATTCAATTCAGATAGAGACGTTTTAATTCCAATCTTGTCGTAACTCGTCTCTGTTGGACGTTTTTAAATCCCTTATTACGACGTGGCTCTATGAGTAGTTGACCATCAGATAGGATACTCGTCTACTGTAATTAGCCTGCCTTGCAAGACTCGAAGCTCGATGAGCCAGGTGAGCAGTCTGGTAGTCGGTGAATGCACAGGCAGGATGCATGGGAGGTGGGATGACACGCTGTTACATGGAGTGGCTTGTCTGATAGGTGAGGAGCGATCAGATGCAGCACCACGTGCACATGTCCCGTTAGGAATTCGACATGTGATATGTTTTCTTTTTCTCGTCAATGGATGCCATCTCATGAGAACACCAGTCAATACTCAACTAAAGTACTGCAAAGCGATGGTCTAGTGAGATCCAAGCCCGATGTTTATCTGAAAGATATGATGCAGTTCCCTCTTCGCAACACATCGTTCTTGCTATTTTAATTGAATTAATTATAGTTATCAACGAAATCATTTATAAAAATAAATACATGTTACATAACCAAAAGGGGTCGAATAAGCTTCCAATTTTTCACAGGATGTTTTCCATCTCTACGTTTTACTGTTACCTTTTCTTGGCTTTTCATTTGTTTCTCTTCATTATAGGGGCCCTTGGCGTGTTTTCCTGATACGTTGTCGACATCACCCTGCTACTCGATGTGCCTGTTGACGGTGGTCTGTTCTTGATGCCTCCTAGATTGATGGAGCAAGTGTTCTTCTGTGCTACTCTGGTGATTGTTCATGAAATTGCTGGTAAAATTTTCATCCATGCCAGAAAAATAACTATTTGGTCCTCTTGCCATTGTCACTTGCCGTTTATGCTCTAGGTTTCTGGATGATGCGTTAGCGAGTCTTTTCATGACTTTCCATACCCAGTTCATGTCCTTTACCCTGTAGATCGACGCTCTGGTCATTGGCATCCGTCTGGTGTTTTTTTCCCTGCTCCGTTACAATGTATCAGTTTATCATCTCTACATCTACCCACGCCGACCCCCAATCCAGCCCATTCCCGAACGGGGACCTACTTATGTCTCACAACTGCCGATGGCTATCCGAGTCAAGCGATGTATTTATACATCCGCTGAGCTACGCTCAAATTGTTACTCGTGCACTTTTTTCTTGACGGAGCTTGAACGTGGCTCCATGCCCGTATAATTTCCCAAGCCCCGGCCAAGCTTTCTGCCAGTCTGTGTTGCTTTTGTTTTTTCATGTGGAGTAGCCGTGTTACGCCGAGACACATATGATCCGACATACCAGCACAACACCTACCCTAATGTATGACCTACGATCCGGATTATGTTGCTTGTCAGCATTCCCTACGTTTATCCCTGACCACTATGCCTCTCATCCCTCATCATGCAGGCATCAGTGCTGCATGGCAATGTGGTCGATTTGTACCGGATGTATTCATGGACGAACCCCGTATGAGCGTAAGGACTGCAAATGCATTTCTTGGTGTGTTGCCAATGGCATCTACTCAATCCCTTTTGTCTAGGAATTATACCGCAGTTTTATGGCCTACCAGTCCACTCATTTCACACCCAATGTGACGCAAGATCCTCTGTGTAGACATTGGCTTCCATCTAGTCTGGCGATTAACCGTCTCGGCGATGATCTGTGTGAAGATATCATTGACTATAACGTCGCATTCCGTATATTGGACTGCTGGGCAGCCATCCATCACGGTGTAGCAGAGCAACCGGTGGAAGATGTGGATGCGGAAAGGAAATTTGGGCTTCTTGTTGGTGACATGAAGGCATGGGCGGTGGTGAGCTTCCTTGTCCTGTGGTAGTGTGCCATTGTTCATAAACCCATCCAGTTTCAGAGTCGGCTTGATGATATTCAAAGTGTGGCTCTCAAGGCTGCTGAATCTCGCCATTTTATGCGGCGATCTCCTTGTTCAGCTGAAGAATATTCGGCGGGGTCTGTGCCAATGTTCAGGTCTTGCCTGGAGCAATCCAAGTCCATCCCAGGCATTGGCCCAACTTGTCACAATTTGGTATTGGCAGCAGCACATCTTCGTGAAATCATTCATTGTAGCACGGTTTCCTTAAACCTCCTTCCACGCTTCTCAGAGGTTTCATGGTTGGGCCTAGGTCTTGGACCTTTGAAGGAACGATATTCACCCCAAAGACCATTGTGGTTTGCAACAATGGTTTCACCCATATTTCTGTTGTCCGATCTCTGTCTGATGGATTGGTCTTTTACCAAGCAACAGTTGTTGGTGGTGTGTAGATCTATTCATCCATGTTTTACAACCATTCAATTTTTTCATAGTATTCAAGCCATCTTCCAATGCATAAACCTGCTGTCATTGTTCAGTTTGAGTTGGTCATCTGGAGAGCTCTTTTCGTGATGGCAACTGGACAGGAGCAGGCCACACAGACTGTTATCTTCCTCTTGGACAAGCTCTCTTCTTGGACAACTGACCAATCTGGTCTTGCCTGTGTCAAGGATTGGTTTTCTATTGGTAGGAGAATGAACGTCTGGGATCTTCTTCTTGCTAAACTCTTTTTATAGAACAACTATTGGACCGTCTTTATCAGGTGCCCGTTCATCAACATCTTCCAACAAAGGCTTGCAATCCTCTTGATTTTCAAGACATTACTGTAAGTTCTTTATTATTCATTTTCCTTCTTTTTTATTTATTTTTTATTCCATTAAATACATTCGGTATAGATCCTTTCATATACAAGGCCTGTTTGCCATCTCAATGCTCAGTCGGGTGGTGCTTTAGCAGCATTGCCCTTTTCAGGCAATTCCATTTATCCATTGTCTTTGATTGTCCATAACCCTCGCTTGACACCTTTTATACATACCCTTCCTCTCTTCAATCTGTCAAGATCCTTATCAAGAAAGGTTAGTCAGCACCCAATTCTTATACCTAACCCAATTAACTCTCAAACCCCTTCTAGGTTCTCTTTTATGAACATACATTCGTATCAGAATCTTCATCGACTTTTTCTATTTCTCTCCCCTCCTATGTGAGTACATTTTGAAAAATAAACAAGGGTAATCAAATGAAAACTGGAGTTGTACAACAGAGTCTAGACCAGCAAGCTCTATTTTCTACTTGGTTAGCGAGTAGTCGCCAGACTCTACAGAAGGTCATTGATTCTACTATCGAGTCCCCTCTATCGAGGGTAGATTGGGCCTTTTTGGCCTCTATGAAACACAACGACTTCAAGTTTAATAGTCGCCATATTGTGTTTGTCAGTCGCAGCCAAACAGCCGATTTCAAAGAAGCTGCAATGTCTTGGGTTTTCGATCCTTCTGAGGTTATTCTCGTAGAAGGTTCTTATGTTTTTTTTTTTTTTTTTTTTTTTTCCGACTTCTCTGACAGCTATCAAACCAATCTATTTATAGAATTTGGAGGTGCCTTGAAGCCTGGTTTCTGCCGTGGTACCTTGACTCAGTTCTTTGATGCTTTGTCTCAAAGCCCGGTACCTATCATTCAAGCCGTGGATATTCCCATGTCGACCCCCTTGGCTTCGACTGCCTTGTTTGCAGATCAGGTGGCATGGCGTATGACTCGGTCGACTTTTATCACCCATCATGACGATCATCTTCCCATCGAAAAGCTAAATACCAGGTCCGTCTCTCTTGCAGGCTCCTATGTCTGCAATCGGATGGTATCGGATGGTCGTGCCATGCTCGTCCAGGTTTTGGAAGGCGAACAGATTTGGTTTATATGCAACCCGTCTACTTCTCGCAACCCGTCACATATTCATCGACCACTCGACCCAATGATGCCCCCTTCCGACGAAGATTGGGAAGTACATGCCGTAAAGCTTACCACCGGAATGGGTTTGTCAGTCGACTATTTCTTATTTTCTCACCAGACTCTGATCATGCGAGACTCTAGAATGCTCAAGCCTGGCACATACTATTCAACTTGGACCATTGCTCCTACTGTTGTTGATGCTTCCTATGGCTATATGACCGGCAACCTTGTGGATACTCTGACGGCTCTCACCTATCAGCTTTGCTTTCCTTTGGCGGTCAAACCACCTTCCGACATTTCATCCACCCAGATGATTCATCGCCTTATCCTCTTTTACCATGGTGTCTTTGTCAAGAAAAGAAACATTATAATTGGTGCGTATGGTATGGTAGCGTTGAGGAGCAGTTTCTCAGATATTTTTCTAGGTGCATTAGCTCCGTTTGATTTGACCGGTGACTTGGGAGCTTGCACTGCGCTCTCTCTCGTTGCCATTGGACTCTGTTCGGTGCTATACAATCCAAGAGCATACACGCAGCGTCTTGTTCGTTCCCATCCATCTGTTCCATGCTTGAGCCCTGAGGAGTATGACTCTTATGCCTACATTCGTGGCGTGTCGATGGAGATATTGGCCTTCTTTTTGAACAACTTTGAGTTGGTTCACTTGAACGATATCCTTGATGGCACTGGTGTATATCAAGCAATCGGTATATATCTTGCCAGGGTCAATTCTCTCCGACAGTGGGCTCTAGGTACTCATCATCAGCCAGAGGGACAAGATATGTTTTCTTGTCTCGTCAAAGACATCTTTTCCTCCGGCCCGGCATCTCTTATTGTAGACGTGTTTGTTGATCATTCGGACCCGTTGGATCTGCACAGAGGCAGCATCATACCTTTCGACCGCTCATGGAAATTCCGCACACTGGACCATCCCAACTCCCTTTATTCTTACTATGCCACTGATGAAGACATTATGCGATCCGGCCGTTCCTGTACAGAGAACGAGATGCCATATTAGTTGGACGAGGAGCCAAGCATGTACTAGTCTTTTTAAAAATATCATCTGATCGAGCTATCATGTCCCCCAATTCCACCCGGCGGTTTGCTCATTTCCATGATTGTGATCGATGGATTCCTATGTTGATCCAATCTCTCAAAATGTCTGTAGATCCAGCAACCATCCCGTTGATCTTTGATTATATTTTCGTACATTTCGAGCCCCGTGTGGATGGATCTTCGAGGACCAACAAGCTTCCCAATATAAATGAGATGAAGGTCATGCGACATGCACTACTACCTTTGATACTTGTCAGCAAGCTTTGGAAGACGTGTTGTGAGCGTTATCCTGGCTTCTGGTCTGTCTGTATACTACCCTCAATCAACGCCGACACCTATCAAAAAGCTGCTTTGAGCTTTATGCACGACGATCCGGCTCACGTCAACTAGTCATATTTCTCGACCTGGGTGAAGCCACGAGTTCGCAAACCCTCTTCTTCTTTGCCAAAATATGGAGTATTGCCGAGAGGATATATGCGCTCGAAATCATCTTGTCCCATCCTGTTCTCCTGTGCTTGCTTTTCTCTAGGACCTTTGGCAGCTTGGGGACATTTCTATTTTCATCGCGTCTTGATATTGTGCCCTCTCAGCTCTTGTCACTTACTCCTGTTTCCTGTGCCTACGTCTACCGTCTGTCCAGACTTCCATTGCACCGATTTCCCAATCTCATTGGCATCAGCTCTACGTGTGCAAGTTTGACCTTGCCTACACACGCTCATGCAACTCCATTTTCGAACCGTTGGCATAGATTGTCTTGTCAATATCCTGCAACGTGCCTCGTTGCTTAAATCCCTGACAGTTGACTGTGTCGTCGCTCGGTCTATTTCTGATGCAACCCATGCTGATGCTTACGCACTTGGCCTGTGTGATCGACTGGTGCAGCTCAGTTGGGAGAGTACAGCGCGCGTTTCCGTGGACATGCAACGAATCTTTCAACCCTTCCTCAGCATTCTTCGTTTGAGTCACGACTATCTCATGCATGTATTGGATTCACCCAATCTCAAGGAGCTGCGTATTCAAGTTGCGTGCCTCGACTTGAAGAACGATATCGAGTTTCAAAGAGACGGTATGGAATTGCAATGCTATTGAGGCTTTTTCATGTGTCCAAAAAGAAAAGATCTCATAAACGTGTGGTAAGAGGGGTGGAAGACCTCGAATTGCCGATTAAGACCGGAGGGAGAGAGAGGCCGGGTTCTTGACTGTTTTCGGACATCACGTCACGTGTGAACGACGGGTCAAGAGAAGTCGAACCCAACATGAATTTTTCATCTTTGACAGAGCCGACACGCGTTTGACAATGACAGATGAACGGCCCTATCTCCTGCAGTCTTGTCAACTCCCTGTTGAAATACTTGCTCGTATAATAAGGTTCTACTTCTACGGCTCCAACGGTGATGAAGACAAGATAAAAGATCTCAAGGCTTGGAGTGTGCTCTTCGCTATGCGTGGAGTTTGCAGAGAACTTGTGTTTCGTAACATCACTTATGGACCCTTTGGAAACGAACGACGCCGCTGGATGCAGATTGGAGAAGGTCTGAAGCGATATCCCCATCTCAGAAAGTATGTCAAAAGCGTCAAGCTGGTGATGGCTAATTGTGTGGATTCCATCGCAACTGTATGTGCCGTTTTCAACTGTTGAATCTTGCATTCTGTTAACATGTGAACATTACATCTGCTGTATTCAGACCTACAATTCTCATTAACACTCTCGGATATGCTACCTAACGTCCAAAGTGTCACCTTGTACTGCGAGACGCATCGACCTCATCATGCGCAGGTTGATTGTGTTTGCGAACAGCATACTGTCTCCATTTTCCAACAGATGGCGCGATGGTCGAACCCCTTGATCCTAGACGTATCAAACGTATCAGTTCCTATCGACTTGCTAGCTCAGATACCACGGATCACTACACTTCGGTCTCAAGATTCAACGTTTTATCGATGGCCAGTCAGTCCTCCACAGGCCTTTCTGACTTATCTGTCTTCAGTTACACTCGCCGACTGCGGCAGCGGGATGTTTTTCGTCGAGGCTCTTAACCCCTGCAAGCTGTTAAAGGAAATCACAATTTCTGGCGCTGGAGATTATCCGCGTCGCCCATTTCCACCGCTCTCTGCATCCTCGTCCTCATTTTCACAACTGGAATTCATCAGTGTTGGAAACTTTGACTATCTGGCTGCTCTTTCACGTGGAGGACGGCGTCACCTACCCATATCCCTCTTTCCTCGTCTGAAAAAATTGCGGGTGCTTTTTACAGAATGGGCTTTGCGGTTGGAGGAAATATCAGAGGTATTCTGTGGGATATCCAGTCTCAAGTACCTAGAATTCCTAAGTGAGTGCACGGAAAGCCTTGTTGAATGGATACTAACTCATTACAGTGCACGAGATTGAGGACCATACGGTTGATGTTCCGGCCATGATTTTACCATCCATTCAGCACCTCCGCCGTATCGACCTCCATATTGCCCAAGAAAGAAATTACAAAGAGGCGTATATCGGCCAACTCAATGACGCATTGGTCAGCATGCGGGAAGGAAACGTCCTCCGAGAGCTCGCAATCACGTATTCAGTTAACTATCGCCAGGGTGTTCCAGAGCCTTCTGCACCGAGGTTCCAGCAGTTAGCAAAGCTGGTTGCCACACTCTCTTGCAACACCTCTATTGGCTTTCCCATTCTCAGAATGTTATTCTTCTTGTTCGATTTCAGCAATTATTGTGACGAGTTTACTCCTTTGGATCACTGGATTAGATCAGAGTTCCTGTCCTTACATCTATCCCTGTTTCATCAAGATCCCATTCCCGCCTTTGTAAAGCTCTCCTTTGACCAGATAAACCAATATGTGTTCGTGAGGACATGAAATATCCAAAGGGTAGTTAGATAATGTCAATTGACTGCAATGTTTTTGTGTCCGCTCTTGCAAGTTGAAATGTAGTGACTCTGTATGGCAGTCATGTTTAGTTGGAAATATGTTCAGCCCTATCCCTAACAAGAACTTTTCTTGGCTGGTTGCCATAGTCGGAGCATAAAATAATCACTTTACTATTGGGACCATGGGTTCAAGGTGGGGGGAAACAAGCTTGATTTGGGTTCGTGGTAGGATTAATGAGAATTCATATCAAGAAACTTCTTGATGTACACTACGTATTGCCCTTTCAATGTCTCTCTTCTTCTCCGGATGGGCCCGCATCATTGGATTCGGTGGGGGTTTCATCATCGCTGTTGATCATAGTATGCCCAGCTGCATCCATCCTCTCCTCAAAATCCTTTTTCCACCAAGACATTTTCTTCTGTCTCTTTCGCTTTTCCTTTAATTTACCCAAGAGTTTTGCGAATTTCTTCTCGAGTCGAGCCCGCTCTTCTACTTTCTCCTCCCTCGTCTTCTTCTTTGAGATGTTTTTGTATTCAATGGTGTTGTCCTCTTCTGAATCAGATGCGATTACTATAACTTTGACGGTTCTTTCGTAGGGATTCTCGACGACGTTGCCGTTGGTGTCATTTTCGGTAAGGGTTTTGGATGTGTCGTTGTTTTGGGTGGTCATGTCAGGGTTCGCATCGTCGTGCGGAGTCCTGTTGTTCAAATCGGCAATTCTAAACATAGCTGTGGATGAGTACCTGACAAATGAGAATATCCTGATGTACCTCGTCATTACGTTGCAGGTTGGCCGAGTTGATAAAGGTATTGAAGAAAAAAAAAAGTTGAGTTTAAAACTCAACTTCGACTCCGCTTGAATCCTCTGATATGACACACTGTTCTTATCGTTTGGATAAGGACGCGTGTTGATATCTACCTTTACCTTGTCATGGATTATTCTCGTTTCCCGTCTATTCTTCGACAGGTCTTGGAGCTATTTGACCCAGAACTGGATGTTTACAAAAGTATAGCTCACACTCCTTACGGCTGGGGTGTCCAGATGGTTCAAGAAAGCCTTCTTCCCCTCCTGCTCGTCAATAAAGCGTGGCGGGATGTATGTGAGGGTAAATCCTCCCTTTGGACAGCTATTGCATTACCTCCTGTTACACCTATCAATGGACAGACGGTGTTGGATTTTTTGCGTCGCCGAATTCAGCTCTCGGGAACTCGAACCGTTGCCATTCAACTGGATCTCCAGGAGGCCACTGCCACTCAGGTCCATGCTTTCATAAAGGAGCTCCAATGCGCTTCCATCCGTATACAAGTGCTTCAGATTGGCTTGAGACGCCCTGGGGACCTACTGACTCTATTCGATAAAGAGTTCTCTCATTTGAAAACGTTGCTATTCATCTGTTCCGATGCCGTCGTTTCGAGGACCCTCTCGCGTGGCCAGATGAATTCACAGAATATGAAATGCCTCCAAGGATTCCCTTGTTGGAATTTACCCGTCATCAGCGGGCTCGTTTCGGTTTCGCCCGTTCTATGCGTCCCATACAGTCGTATGTTCAGCAACTCTACTCTCGTCAATCTCCATTTTCGTTCCATCGATACTGGGTGTTTGATCAACATCTTGCAATACTCCCCCCGCCTAGAAGCTGTTACTGTCGATTATAGCGTTACCAAGGATATGGCGGAAGCCGGTTCAGACGACATGTATGCGCTTCATATGGGTCGACTTGTCCACCTGGATTGGAATGCAGCCGAATTACAGTTTACTTCCATCCATCGTATCGAACTGCCTTTTCTGATCAATCTCCGTCTTTATGATGCCTATATGCTCCCCAACCTTGAAGTACCCTCTCTCGAATGCTTGTACATTCACTATCCCGATCAAAACCTCTGTCTCTTTTTCGACCTTTGCAAACCCCGCAACCTGGTCTCTTTCGGTGTTTCCGCGCTATCATTGGACGAATCATTGTGGTGGGACGCCTTGAGTCAGATGGTGCAAGTCCGCATATTCGATGTTGACATTCGCGCAGAAGACTGTCCCTATTTTGCCACGGAATGGTTGACCAACGACAATCTCCATCAGGTCTACCAATTTTTCCGTCGGATCGAATCATTCAATCTTTCCCTCATCTCACCCCCTGTTCCTTTTGATTTGCCCATGAGAAGGGTTACGTCTCCATTCTACATATCGAATGAGCATTTTTTTTCTTCCTTGGCATCCCTCCTCGATCAGTACCAGCCCCAACTGACCGAGTGCAACATCACCGGAGGTTTTTACTCTCCATTCGTTCCTCGCAATAACGAAGCCTCGTGGCATAAATCCATGGTCAAACAGGAATATGGACCTGTTTTCCTTGATGGAGATAAATTTCTCTACCAACCGGACGAGACCTACCCATTGCCTCTCCACGAGAAACTCGTCGATTGTGGTGAGTCTGGGCATACAGCATCGCTTTACCCTACTGAATTTTTCTTTTGTAGAATAAAACCCCATTTGCGCCGGTTCACCGACTCTACGGGTTCGTTCCTCTAGCTTGTTCGTCATCAAATGCTACGACTGTATGTGCTTGATGAGCACGTCCCTTTTATAGTACGGTGGAATGACGAATTTAAATAAAATCTTTATTGAGAATCAACTTTATGAGGACTTTGTTCGAATAGTACGACCCAAGGCCATAATTGTTGCAGGGAATTTCCCCAGCCTCTGAGACCAGCGGCAATGGACGCAAAGACCGAATTTATACTCCAATGAGAGGGCCTGGTCGCTGTAGGACTAGGTTTTTATTATTCTATGGTTATTTTTCTTTGATTCAATGCTGGTACAGTCCTCATTTGGTTCCATTGTCGGGATTTTTTCATAACTTTCATCCTGGAAAAAGATACCCACGTGACCTGGCGATGAACCACAGCACACGAGCAGCTTTAGGGGAGGTGGTTTCTCACAGAGTTAACTCCTATGGCCTCTCGCCAACACTGATTAACAGGTGTTATTAGCAGTTGCAAATTCTTCGACTGTTACCTAGTTGAGTCTGCGCTTCACCTATGATTTAATATATCATATTGCTTTTTGGGGACGGGGGGAGGTCGAAAGTTTAATTTTTGATTTTGGGTGGCTGATTAAACCTGCCCTAAAGTAGCCACAACACAAGTTGTTCCTTCTTGCTCTTGTTTTTTTTTTTTTTTTTTTTTTCTTTTATCGTTAATTTTTCCCTTTTCATTATTTTCGAAATCATGCTTTTAAAAGGGAATCATCGCTATGGCTGGATTAGTTCCGAGTGGCAACAGGGCAGACAGCTGGACTCAGATGTGGATTCCTCCGCTGCGGAATGTTTTCTGGCGAGTCAAAGCCGTTGTTTTCCAGGATAATGTTGTGCTTACGATGTTACAAAGAGGTTGAAACGGGGTATCCTGTCCTTTGAGCAAACGCAGATGAAGATAGAGACCTATTCGGCTAAATCGTTCCGCAACTGGTTCCTAATGGGTAACAATGCCAATCAACTGGATGCAACAGGCACCGAGGATGTATTCACCTATACGACTATCTTGAGGATTCTCGACGTGTCTTCAGCTTTAGAACATGGACCAGGAGACCTTTTGGATACACCTACGGAAGAGAAGAGAAATGCCCATTTCGACGTTGATGGTCCTGGGCAATGGGCAAAGGTTCGTTTCCGAATATCATGCCTTGAATATTTTTCAACGGGTTTGTAGTTTTTTGGCCCGCTCCGTAATATAAAGGCTCTCATAAACAAAGCCACTTCATCATCTGTTAAATCTACTCCTGTTCATCACATACCCTCTTCTCTCAGTTCAAATCTCGATGTATTCAAGGAGTGTCTTCAAGACGTAGAACGAATAAAAGGCGCTTGCAATATTTTTCGCAATCTTCTCATCGCTGGAGCTCATCTGCGGCTGATTCTATCAACTGATTTCGCTAATACGGCTATTCTCCCTCATTACCTGAGCAGTGAAAATGATTTTTTGGGACTTGGACCACATGTCAAAACCGATCATGCAGCTCGTATGCCTCTTTTTGTGGCTGCTACGATTTCCCCAATATGGCTCCTATCCGTATCTAATATTCTCAAGTGGCACGCCAAACGTTTGGATATGTTATTGGTGGGTATCGTTTCATCCCTGATACTTTTCCAGTCTGTCGTTCTGATGGCTATTTAGTACATCAATGACCTACCCAAGCTTAAACCCCAGAGGATCGTCAAGATTGAACTCATCATCTGGCAGGCGCTCTTCAAGATGGCCATGGGACAGGGGCATCCTCGTTCTTGTTGTGAGGAGTTGTTGGGTGAACTAAAGGTTTTCGTGGATGGCCAGCCTGCTTTGGATGATATCGCAGCTTGGTTTGACACTAGTGTGTATTTTGTATTTGTCTTACCCGTCTTTTACTCATTCTTTTCTAGAGCCTTTTTATGTTCAAACTCTTAAAACACCACCAACCACACCGGCTAATGCCTCCATATTGAGAAGAGTGCAAGCAAACGAATCTTCCGTCTCCGTGGTAGCCGCTTTACAAACCCAACAGTCCTCTACGGGTACTGGGGATGTTTTACCTGTCTTGGATGGGGCCAATAACGCGGTAGTTGTTCAGGAAGCAACTGTGCATTCAGACCGTTCCTCTTCTGTTCAGCGGGCGACTCCTCTGTTTTTACCCTCGTCATCAGGATCAACGCCACAATCAGACCTCATGGACACCCTAATGGCTGACGTTGCTATTATCGGTCAGGATGTCAGGGCACTGGCACAGCGCAACTCGATTCCCGTTGGTGCAAGCGTTCCGGAATCGGTTGAGGGGGACGGTGATGTTCTAGAGTTTGGCCGAATTCAATTGGGACTGTTGGCGCGATCTCGACCGTTGGGTTTAGATTTGCGTGGATCGGTTTCCCCTGATTCTGGTCCTCGCGATTTAGATCCGATGAGTGCTAGCAGGGCGCCATCCAGTCAGGGGAGTCAAGAAACGTATCGTGGACAGGGGCATCCTGAGCAGGAGCATATGGAGCTGGGAGGTAATAAGCATGACAATCGACGGGAGCATGACGAACTTGGGGATCCGGAACAGGATGAAGAGCAGGAGCACGCCAAGCAGAAGGCCAATGAGCGTGACGATGACGAGGAGCGTGGCGAGCAAGGTGTTGTGGAAGAGGATGAGGAGCAGAGGGCTGATGAGAGCAGTGACGAGCAGCATAACGTTGAAGGCGATGAAGACTCGGATGACGACGACGACGACAGTGTTGACCGAGACCCGTCCCAAGAAGATGACGATAACATCAAACGTCCCTCCTTGGATGATAATCCGGAGGATGATAACCAAGGTCCCTCTCAGAGCGAGCAGGAACAGGAAAAACCAAAGAAGGCCCCAAAAAAGAGAAAGAGAAGCAGGCGAACTCGTAAGAAGGTCCCTCCCAAGGAACGGGTCCAGAAGAACACTTTGAAGTCCATAACCCTCCTCGATCGTCCACTCAGTTCCCGGGATACCAGTAGCCCAGAGGTCCCAATTAATGGTAATAAGCGGCCGTTGGAAGAAGAAGCCCTTAGCTGCCGCTTGGTCGTCTCTCTTTCTCCTGAGAATCTTGAACACCTGGAGAAGGCTGTTTCTGCTCTCAGAAATGGGGTCACGTACGATGATGCAGCTGAAGAGATACAAGATATTCCGAAATTCTCTTACAAGGAACCTTTGGTAACTACCTTTCAAACTCTGGGGAAGGACGGATGTTCATCAATACTTTAGTCTGCAGGTACCCGAACCAAAGTCAAACTTCGATTGCAAAACATAGAAAACGACGACAAGACCGATGCGGATGTAGTGGATGTCGAATTTCCCTCCCTTGCAAGTTTTTTATTGTCTTTTATTATTATTCTTACTAACACTCTTCAATTTTTAGCCCTTTCAGGTTTCTACCCTCTTTTCCCAATGGGCTGCAGCTGAATCAACTCTGATCGACAAATACGGTCCCGGGAATTCTCATTTTGAAATTGCCAGTTATGATAGACACCCATCTGCAGATGAATGTCAGGAGTTTTTGCGGTCGTCTCATATGATATTAAAGCATGAACAAGAAGCTCTCCCCTTTTCTGACGCTTGTCGCGCACTTCATGACATTGACCCATGCATGTTGATCCCTATTCAAGGTACTTGATCACTCTCCTCAACTGTTTCTCCCTTGCTAATGCGCCCCCAAGTCTTGACATCTGATATTCGAACGGTTGTTCAGTCTGTTTCCATAGCGCGTATTTTGGAATGCGCTGCAATGCGGATTCCACCCCCCATTCAAACCGTTTATCCCCAACTTGTTGAGCACAAAGGGCCCAAAGATTTTTTTTCCGACCACACCGCTTGGAAGATGACACGTCAGACGTTCATTACCAGGTCTAGCGAGCTCTTTCCCTGGAACCGTGTTAGCAGGGCCCTTTTATCTCTTCCTAGTTATTTTGATGCCCCGAAGCTCACTTCCGGAGGTCGAGCTACCTGGGTGCGACCTCTTTCAGGCTGCCAGATCTGGTTTCTCTGCTCTCATAGAAACTCCTCCGATTTTCAGTATGCAACACCCAGGATCCCTGAATATGTACCCCCCAGTGGTCCAGATTTTGACGTACTTGCTGTCAGGCTTGTCCCGGGCGAAGATCTGTGAGTAAATTCCTCGTTTGGTAACCTGATTGGAATGTATGTTGATGATCCATTCCAGTGTCATCATGCCTGGTACGTATTATGCAACGTTCACTCTAGAACCGTCGGTTCTGCAAGTGTCCGAAGGATATATGTCTGGCACCATGTCACGAACCATAGCCGCTCTCGTTTGTCAATTAGCCTACCCCTCGTGCGTCAGGAAAAGTGATACCAAGTTTGAGAATGCCATGATTCAACGAATCCTGCTCTTTTATCATCATGCGTTTCTCCTCAAATCCTGTGACACCCAGGGTAATTCATTTCTTTCAAATGTTTTTTTTTTTTTTCAACGTGCCTCTGACATGCATTTCCCAGAAAACTGTCATATTCCTGCACTGGATACATGCAGTGGTATCGTTGAGATGCTGTCGGCTATCTCCCTGGGCCTTTCCTTGGTCCTGTTCGAGCCCGATGCTTACAAGGACATTGGCCCCTTACAGTTGGGGGATGGTGGAAACGAAGCGCTTCCCTGCTTATCCGCTAGCAAGCTTGACGAGTATGCCTATATTCGTGGGATCTGCTACCAGCTGTTGGAGTATGTCATGGCTAACTATGTTGTAACTCAAGAAACAGTTCCAGTTACGTTTATCAACATCTGCAGCGTGATAGGTATTTGGTTGGCACAAGTTCATCACTTCCTTTCGGTGGCCCGTGCCGAGTCTCCTGTGGTCGTTGATCTTGACAAGTTTTCCCTCATCATCCAGGACTTGTTTCAAAACAAGCCTGGCCATGACATATATGTTTTTTTCGACAGCAGAAGGGACGCCTATGTCAATTGCACATTGGACAAAATTCACATTGTGCCCGTCCATGGGGTTTGGGCCTCCCGCTCTGTTGAAATGGGTAAAGCCGGTCAGTTGGATGTCAAGTCAGACGAAGAAATTTTGTTATCTGGTCGTTCCAACCAGGAGAAACATCTTCTCAATATTCAAAATCACCGGGTCAAGAGGGCGAGGAGGCGTTAGAGGGACATTTTCTGTGTATTCATCTGTCGTTACTATCGTGTCGGTCTTTGGAGGGATAGAACATTGTTATTTTCTTGGTGTTGCTTGCTTTCTTCTACCCGCCTTATCCATCGTGTGCACATCTTCCTGTTCTATGTTGCGTTTTCCTTCCTTTTTGTTCCCTATTATTTGCTCTTTAAATCCGTGTTTGTAGTCGATGTCTTTGTAGGTCCGTTATGTTCGTTCGGCTAAAAACAAAATACGAGATTTTACTGCCTTTTCTTTAAAGTGCATCAAAGGATCAACAGCTATCCAAGAACGAGTCGGTAGGCACAAAGAACCTGTATCGTCCATTTTGGAACACCGGTTTCGGTATGTCAGTCAATAAGACCTAGAGATGCTGATGTGTTCCTGACGTTTGAGTTGCCTAATATCTTGTGGTGGATCTGGTTGTTCATGGTACTCTGTCGAAGCGTTCGTTTCTCTGTGAGTTCTGTAGCTGATGTCTGAATGGAATGTGGGATTTCGTCTGGATACTTTTGTATCTGTTCTTGAGCCCGTGGTGCTGGTTGCAATGCTGGATTAAGATAATTCACCCAGCTGTAGCTCCCTAAGCCCATTATCCTTGTTGAAAGCAAAGTTCGTTGATCCCCTAATGTACAGTACCCAATTTCCAACAAAGACTAGAGAATTTTCAACCCAGTTCGTCGCCATCGTCCCTCGTCATCTTCGTGTTTCATATTTCGTTTCGTCTCGTTCGTATTTCGTCGTTCTGTGTGCATTCGGCACCTTCCTTCCTCTCGTTTCCCTTTGCGCTCACCGTCCTCACCCTCACATCTCACACATCATATCATATTTTATATCAGAACCATGCGCCGACTGCCGGATGGATACCAAGAAACTCGGGTATCCAACATTTAAGAATGTAACTACTCAGCCAAGGTTGAAACACCATCACGGACTCACACAAGTCCGCGAAAATAAAACCAATCCATTATAACAGATATGTCTGTTTTGCACGGGGTCTGGTCCATGTCCTCTGTATATTCCCTGACGACGTGGAACGTTGTCACTTGCTCTAGTTGGAAGGTTCTGGTAGGTTTGCATCAGCTCGTTTGATCCTGTGAAAAAAATAATTCAAGCGGAGATTGTTGTATATACTCAACATCTTCCCATTCTCCCCCCACCTTTTTTTCACTTTTCTCTTTAAAAAGACCGAGACCAAGACAGAAAGAAAGGAAGAACTTGACTCGATGGCCACTTTTACAAAAATCCCCAAAGATGTCTTCTTACACATTTTGTCTTGCCTTGCCCCTCGATTGGAGTTGGCAGGGGTACTCATACTCGACACTGACCCGTTGAAAAGCTCTCATTATACCGGCAATGCAGACATTGTCAACTGCATGTTGGTTTGCAAACAATGGAAATTGGTTTGCATCTCAAACTCTGCGTTTTGGACCGTATACCCCTGTTGCAACACCGACTTTGACATTTCCAAGATCGAGCGCCATCTCCAGTATTCGAAAGGTAGTCAACTCGAACTCCGTTTCGACATGAGGAGCCTCAACCCCCATTGTGTACAATTTTGTCAACAAATCATCTCCCAGGAATCAGGAAGGATCATGACTCTCCATCTCGAGTTGGGCGAGTACGATCATCTCCCAACCATTTTATCCAGCCAATTTCCCTCTCTTCGAACCCTTGTCTGTCATCAGATAAAACTCTATCCCCTGCATGAAGCCCTTTGGCGATCACCGTCTTTCATGGATGCCCCGATGGACTGGTCAAGGTTCCCCAGACTGGACTCGTTTTCTCTGCGGCACCCCATGCCAACTGCACCTCCTTGTGTCACCCGGCTTCATCTCCAGGATGTCGAAGTCAATATTATGGTTGGCATCCTAGAAAGATCGCCATTCCTCCAATCACTCAGTATTGACTTTCTTTGGGAGATGTGGCCTCTTGACGTCTTTGATCCCCCTCGTTTTATCTTTTCTCCCGGCTGGGGCACCTCTGAGATTGTCCGATACGATGGAAGACCCTTGGACCGTATCAGTCTTCCACATCTTACTCATCTTTCCGTTTGGCATACCCAGGTTTTTTCCATTCTCAAAGATTGTCCCTTGGAGTCTCTTGAGGCTGATAGATTCTGTACCACCCTTGAATCATTGCTGGAACATGCCCCCACCAGGATCAATCGTTTGAAAATACGTCATCGCTATAGTCCTGCAGACTTTTCTGCACTGCCAAAGCTGAAGACTGTAGATACTGTCGTCATTTCGGTACTCTTGGGCGACTCCACTGGACCCATACAGTGGGAGCAATATGGGTACCTCCAAGAACTTTTTTCACGGGTCAAAAAAGTCCGCTTTGTGGCTGCACCCTACAAGGGTATTCTACCTCTTGATCAACGACAGCAACATAGCGAACTTTTTTGGGCAGAGTTGGGAATCATGCTTCACTCCCTCAAAGTTCGTCTTGGGTCTTGGGATATTCTTGGCCCTGTCGAATATCCCGTGAATATGCACTATTTCAAACAAGTGATTGTCAGGCAAAAGTATGGGAGCATCAAGTTGAATGGCATTGTCCTGTATCCGGTACGTTTTCTCTGCTTCTGATGATGTCTATGAGACTCATCACAACTGTATAAATCACAGAGGCTTGTTGTAAAGCAGAAGAAGATGATCAAATAGCTCTACATATTCTGCGCTCAACTCGACCCTATTACCTGCAATCCGTAATTTGACGGAGAAGAGGAAACGAAGACATGTCATAAATAGTATATCCTAAATAGTGATTCTTATCTTTATTGTCGGCCTCGATGGATGAAAATCTGAAATTAAACGTCCATCTTGCTTGAATTTAAACCATTGCTCTAATCTGACGTGATCGGCCTTGGAGAGGCTTCAATGGGTGGCTGTTAGTCATTGTACCCTGTGAAAAAAAAAAAAAATTAATTAAGCGGAGATAGTCGCATGCACGTTTCAACTTTCCCTCCCTCTCCCATCACGTCTCTTTTGCTGTCCCTTTCAGAGAACGGGAAAAGAGAAAGGACGTTACCTCGATGAGCGATATTTCACAAATTTCCGATGAAGTCTTTCTTCTCGTTTTGTCCTACCTTGCACCTCGATTGGAGTTGAAGGGTTTAGCTCCACTCGACACTGACCCGTTGAAAAGCTCTCATTATACCGGCAATGCAGACATTGTCAACTGCATGTTGGTTTGCAAACAATGGAAATTGGTTTGCATCTCAAACTCTGCGTTTTGGACCGTATACCCCTGTTGCAACACCGACTTTGACATTTCCAAGATCGAGCGCCATATCCAGTATTCGAAAGGTAGTCAACTCGAACTCCGTTTCGACATGAGGAGCCTCACCCCCCATTGTGTACAATTTTGTCAACAAATCATCTCCCAGGAATCAGGAAGGATCATGACTCTCCATCTCGAGTTGGGCGAGTACGATCATCTCCCAACCATTTTATCCAGCCAATTTCCCTCCCTTCGAACCCTTGTCTGTCATCAGATGAAATACGTAAACCACGAGCCTGTTGTCTTTTGGCCAACGAGAGTCGAGGAATCAAGATCTTTCATGGATTCCCCGCCCGACTGGTCAAGGTTCCCCAGGCTGAACTCCTTTTCCCTGACACACCCGATGAACAATATACCGATTCGTATCACTGGACTTCATCTCCAACATGTCGATGTCAATATCCTCGTTCCCATCCTAGAACAATCTCCACTCCTTCAATCACTCGGTGTGGTTCGCATTTTCGACAAAACAATTTTGAATTCCATTGATCCCCCGCGTTTTACCGTTTTCCGTGGCTGGACTTCGTTATCCATCGTCCGACATGACGGGTTTCCCGTAGACCTCATTAGTCTTCCACATCTTACTCATCTTTCCATCTGGGGCGACCAGGTTCTGTCTATCCTCAAAGATTGTCCCTTGGAGTCTCTCGAGGCGGTCAATTTCTCCACCCCCATGGAAAAATTCCTGGGAAACTCTCCAACCAGGATCACGCGTTTAAAATTTCACCAACCCCGTTCTTGGTTGTATTTCACTGCAATTTCCCGGTTGATGGATGTGGATACCGTCATCATTTCCTTTCATCTGCACATCAAGCATGAATTCACGATCTGGGTTGAAGATACTCACCTTAGCGACCTTTTGTCACGGGTGCGAAAGGTCCGTCTTGTGGCGATCGCGGAACGATCCATCAATACAGTATCTCCGAAAAAACTCCAGAAATACAGCGACCGTTTCTGGAATGAGTTAGGATCGATACTCTATCGGCTCGACGTTTGCCTTGAGTCTTGGGATGTCCTTGGCCCTGTCCAATATCCCAAGCATATGCGATTTTTCAAACCATTGGTCGTCTGGAAAAAATATGGGAGGATCACCTTGAATGACCTTCCTATGTATCCTGTACGTGTTCTTTACCCCGGACACTCTTTCATGCCACTCACCATGGTTTCAGAAATCAAGTGCACATGGCTCTTTTCATGCCTAGTGAATTCACCTATATTATCTATTCATGTCCACAGTATGTTTACCCAGAATCATCATTATTAAATTTCTTGTACATCATGGTTCTTGTTTCCTTTTGTGAAGCTGAACGAAATCCAAGCTCCAAGCCTAGTAAAGTAGATCAGACGCAGTAAGTCTATCCTGAAAAGAAAGCGGGACAATAAAAGAATGAACGTATATGTGAGGACGACTCGATGATCAATCTACAAAAGGTACACGAGTTATTTTGAAATTGACATGAACTTTATAATTCAAAGAAGAACCCTAGGACAATACGCTGGTGTAGAGAACATGTTCTTCGATCCCCAAATGAAGTCGGTCTACGCCGCATTGCTTCAATGTGGTGATTTTATATTCGCTCTTATCCTAGCGTCAAACATTTCTCGTGACTCGATTGGGTTTGTTCTCAGTGAGTCGCGATTTCAGCGAGAGGGAAGGATGGTGAGCCAACGGACACGGGAAAAATACACGGCTGAGCCAAGTGCCTCTTTCGACCTTTTTTCGCTTTTTTCACATCAGCAGTTCGTTACCGCGTTCTGTGCTATTGGTTCTTGAATACTAGGGCGGCTTGATGGACAAGGCGTTTTCACATTACTATGTTTACCCATCCCGATCATTACGAGCCGCCACAGCACCAAATGGATAGCCCGACCAAGGTATCTTGCAACAGCGCAACCCATGATGCGTACGGACTTTAAAATCCGTTTAATTTATCAATTTCTTCAATATTCACTATATCCTCTTTTCCTATTCCAACCCCCGTTTCCCCTCACTTCACCCCTCCTCTTTACCACTTATAGTTTATTTCTTCTGTTTCGAACCCTTTCCCCGCTGCGCCGAGGCGCTTTCTTGATTAGTTTCGAACCCCCCCTTGGTTGGTATTTTAGCTCCGATTCCGAGGCCTTTAAGGCTTCGGTTCGGGTTTAGTCCCCTGCTGAAATTGCGCCAAGAAATACCGCAAGTGTTTGCCATGTGATTTTCGTCGTCCCTCACGTGCTCTCAAGGCGCTCACTCCAGACTGAGAGAACATATTACATTGTACCAAGACTTTGATTCCATGGAACAGTTATGAAACTCATGGAATAATTAATTTCATCCATTGGTTTATACAAGACTAATTATAGGCTTTGAATTGCAACATGGTTCGTATCCCTACACTATCAGATTGTGAAAGACATGGAGATGGTAAACATGATGCTCAGCTGAGAGGTACACCATGTTTGTGAGCGGATGCGAGCTGATGTAGGGGGTAAATCGGAACCCAATGGAGGCGCACCAAAGATTTGACCCGGAGGGGAAAGGGTGGTAGATGGATATGGTTAATCAGAACTCGGAGGATGCTTACCGCATGTTCTACGGAAGTGCACCCTCTGAACGGATATGGTAATCATGAGATGGAAGTGGGCGGAGTATGCTAGACAGAGGGGAGGGGTACGAGTCCGTGTTGGTGGTGATCAGCGCTCTACGGTGGGATGACGAATGAAAAAAAAAAAAACAAAAAAAAAAAAAAAAGGCAAAAACCAAAGGAAAGGGGATGGTGAGTCGGAGTGTGATGGTGCTGTGAGTGATGAAGTTTGTGGGGTCCGGAGAGCTGAGGTTTGAAGAGCAAGACTGAGGGTGATGTAGAGAGGTCAGGTCGGCGACAGCTACAGTGAGAGACGAAACGAAACGATCAGAGAGCAGAAACCGACTATGGCGGCGACTCGAAACGAAAGCCCACGACGGTGGCTACGTAGGACTACTAGAAGACAAAGCAAGAGCGATAAAATCAAACCAGACACGGCTGGCGACGCTGAGAGACGGAGAGACGACGAAATACGACTGAAAACGAACCAGGTGACGGCTGGTATGACTGCTAAGGCGAAACGAAACCGAAACGAAGCTCATGCACGAAAAAATGGGGGGTCAGAACAGTGGTCTAAATTCTTTGAGGTAAGCTAGAGTGCAAATATATTGTAACTACTGTTTACAACATGAGAAATAGAATGAAAATTGATGGAGGTTGACATGTGAATGAATGAAATGAGAAATAGACTGGGGATTTGAATAGATGAATGAAAAGACGTTATGAAAATTTTAAAGATGGTAAGTAGTGCGGGCGTGATAGCGTGCATATGTGAGCGCGATGCTGATGCTGTGGCATAGGCGCGTGAGCGGCGAATGTCCAAAACGCACGAAAGCGCTAAAATGGAGGTAGATGGGCGCGCGGCTCATCAGTGGTGTCCCAAATAAGGTTATACAGGGAAAAGAGGTTGATGGATATGGTTATTGGGGATTGGGAGACAACAGGCTTCCTGAGTGGAGATGTACTTTATGTGAACGCATATGGCAATCAAGAGGACGAGGTATGGCCATAATTCAACTACTCGCTAGATGGATCTGGAGGTGGAAGTGACCAGGGTGTAGTAGATAGCAGGGGGGTGTATTTGATGTTGACGGACATGACTTTATATATTTATATGGGTGTTGATTGCGGACGGAGCTACCGTCACATCCCATGTAATCGTTTCAGCGCCAATGACATGATGAAAAGGGAGGTTAGCTATGGTGAGGAGTGTACTGCTAGATTCGTCGGTGGAAAATGGGTGGTATAGAACGCAACGGAGGTTGTGCCAATAAGTAAATTGATTTACCATGACGGAGGATCGTTCATGTTGAGCGTAACGGAGTTCTTACGAATCAGTAAAATGATCAGCCACGGAGGACATGATCCATGGGACTGAAAAGCGTGAGTGAACTAACCTAGAGTGAGTGGCGGACAAATGAATCAGGAGATTAGGGTGGTGGATGAATTACAGAGATACACTCACAATTCAGGTTGTCCAGTGGATGGGTATGGAGGTGGACGCGAACGTGGAGGGGAGTTGTACTCTATATCGATGGACGTGGCATGAGAAATGGAGGTTAGCTACGCTGAGGAATACAGTCCTAGAACCGTCGGCGGAGATTGATTTGGTATCAAGCACAACAGAGTTCGTGCCAACAAGCGAACGAGGTACATGCACAAATGGTGGGACAAGGACCTAGATAATGATTCCGTGAAGGGCGGGGATATCATCAGCAAAAATGCGGGCGACAAGAATACCATAACTGGGTAGAGATAGTGTCGTCTGGGTAAGAATATCACTGTCTGGGTAATTCTGCCCCTGCCCTCTGCTTTATCAACGTCAGGCAGTGTTCCCCAGATATGTAAATTTCTGCCAGGATTCACACTGCGGCTGCGATCAGCAGATTTGTGATTTTTTGACAGATATGCTGACTGTAGGCATTCGTTTGCATATATGTTTACCGCATTCGGATCTATGTAGATATGTGGAGTATTCACTGTGATTTGGTACAATCCATAGAAATTGATCCTCAGAGACTCAGAGCACAGTAGCAAATAATAAAATCATGGAATTTAGATTCACTATCTGCACGATCAATATGATACATGATAAAGGACACAGGGGTGAACTCGTGAAGAAGGATAGATAAACGGGGACCGGGGTACTGATCGGCCTGTGGTAATGAACGTGCGGGATGTACTAGACTGAGGAGAACAACGAAAAACACTAAGGGACTCACCAGAGCAGCGCGTCCAAATTGGGCTTGTCATCGCTCCAATCTCTTCTCTATGTGCAAAGTCGGTATTAATGGCGAGAAAGACCGCATATATGCGCTTACCTTTGAACAGAATACGGATAAAATACTCAGAACACGGTATACGAGTACAACTCCAAGACTGCGCATATAGTAGTATAAATAAACCGAATGAGGTTTCTTTTACCATGAAGGTCACTCACCACCGCCAGCGAAGAGTGCGATGTCGGCTTAATGGGTGACCGGTGACCAACAGACCTGAATCCGAAGTGAGAGCCCTGAAATCGAATGGACAGGGCAGATAAGATTTCATCCTTAAAGGTCTTGTGGTAACTCGCAGTATAATCAAGGTGTATCGGATATACAAAAGAGAGGGGGAGAGAGGGAATGGCGAGATGATGGGGGTAAGAAAGAGAAAGGGATTCTGAGTTGCTCGACGCGTTTCGGAAGTTGAAAGTCTCTCTGAACTCCGACTTTTAAACTCCGACTCTCTTCGGAATCCCACCAGAGCCGTTCATCATTCGCGCAGGTCTCACTTTTGAGCTTCCAATTCATGATTCATTTTTATTGCGCTCACCATATTTGTCTTGAATCTCGTCAGTGACCTATGGCACATCAGAACTCAACTCAGGCCCCACCAGAGAGTCGGACAATGATTTAATAAATGAGGACAGGGGACACTGGCATCCAGTAGACAAGGACATCGCTTGAATATTATATAAGTGCCTGGTTATTGATGCGAAAATAATTAGAACACAAAAGTCGAATGAAAAGAGGAAATGATAATCAGCCATAGCGACAGCACACGTCCAACAAAGACCAGTCACTACATTTGAATGTTCGAACCTTTGGTTGGGATTGTAGGTCACCTCAGGTACCTAACGGAATCGCGATTTGATTTTATGAGTTTTGGACGTAGATAATAAATATGGGAAACCATGTCATCATTATACATATATAGTTACATATTGGTAGGTCGTTCGGCAGATATAACCTATCCATGATGAGATGCCAACATCTCTATAAGATCTCTGCACAAAACATCACAGATATATTAAGTTTCCGGCTCGAAGTTTGATGGCAGAATGGAAAGGTATGTAAATAGTGGTCGCAGATAGGCGCTCAACAGAGATATGGTACTAGGTCAGATATTGGGCAGATATTTCGAGTCCCTTAGCAGATATCTGCAGAGATGTGCTATGTAAGCCTCAAATTTAGTAGACATGCTATTTCCCAACAGATTTTATTATATCTGCCTTATATCTATCCGTCGTTGCTCAGATATGTAAAGCGTGGGTAGTTTCTTGATGTGTATGTTGAACGAATCCTGTTATTTCATAGTTATGTGCAGTATCAACTGCTTTCACCCCAGGCATGTCAATAACTGGTTTAAATATCATAAATCTAGGTAATATCTGCTTTGTATGTAACAAACCCGGCAAGTATGATACATAACCGGCGGATATGACGATTACTACCTGACATCTCATATCCTTGCTAGCAGCATTTTTGCTGATGATATGGATGTAGTAATGTTATATTAACACACGTTAAAAGAGTGGAGTGGGATGGGCGGCGGGGGACGGTTCTCAGCCGCCGTGGGTCTGTATACGAGGATATCATGTTCCTTGGCGGTTAACTACACCACATTTAATTAGCGCCTACTGGGTTGAGGACAATCTTAATGACAATCTTGAGTTGTACTATGACGAACCTTTGATAGCAGACGTTCAAATTCTTGCTACTATGGTGGACGGATGGTGAAAAGGGTGACATTCGCAACAAACTTGGACATAGATCCCTTCACGAGCCTGACAAACGACGGCTCCATCATCGATGGCGTATAATACCTGCTACTCTATATGGAGATTTAATTCGATCTGAATGATATGATAACAAATCTGTGCTGGGATAATAAAGCCATAGGGAATAGTAGCCTTGAACTGTGAATACCCATCCGGGGGTTAAGATATTATCACAGAAGTGTAAAGTTCAGTGATGCTACAAGCTACTCTGAAGGGATGCATATACGATCACCAGTTAATGGTTAATACACGTAACCACAGAAGATACTTTATGGAGACTCTTGCCTATGTAATACGACGGACAGTGAGGGTGAGGTTTATCTGTTCACACTGGTGCGGAATGAGCTATCTAGGATAGTATTTTCAATGTAAATGTTGAGAAATGCGAGGGAAGAGAAGTGACTTCGATATAGAATCTCTATGTTTTCATCATTATTAAACCAACTCTGCCCTAACTACATCATATTTCTAGTGCTTGCTGTTGAGTGTTTGCTTACCGAGCTTTGTATGAGAGGACGTGGAATGATACGTAACGAGGACATGCTGGGAAAGATGGGAGCTTGGGTGCAACCCATTTAGAACAGTAAGTACGTTTGCAAGTGATAAACGAGTCAATCAACGGAGCCAGATCATTGGCGACTATGGCGGTCTTATTACAAGTAATAAATGAAATGGCGAATGGAAAAGCAACGGATTAAGATTGGATTAAGTGTATTATTCGAAATATTGTACCATTATTCCGGTCTAACGGTGGTTGATATACTTGTCATATAAGTTAATGCTCTGTCCTGGAGTTGCAGGTACGCATGCGTGCACTACCCTAACATGGGTTAACACCCACATCCTCCAGTTCGCTTATGCTCTCTCTGGCAATAAAACACATTGCTCCGTTTATTAGATCGATTAAAAACCATTCACCGAGTGATTGTTCTTCAGTTCATTTCCCCAAATGAATCCTAGTACATCTTCCACCCCGTTGCCCCATGTCATATGGGGCTTGGCAGTGCTATAGCTATTAGTCATGCATTCCAAGGCCAAATGCAAATGTCGGAGGTTTGCCAAAAGTGGCCAGGCACGTTTCGTAGCCCTCGTCGACCTCGTGGGTAAACTGAAGAGACTTTTTGGTAAACCTCGAAGCTCGCCCCGCAGTTCACGTTGCGAGGTAGGATGGACCAGGAGGAGGGAGAGACATCGTCAGCAACATTGCTTGGCAAGATGCGCGATTCGCGCTTAGGGTGAACATGAACGTACCATTCAATTAGTTAGGTGAATGCACATACCAAGTTTCGTGGAGTAAACCTGAGAACTGAGACAGCTATCCTGCTACGGAAGTTGGCAGCAGGAGGAGGAGGAGGGGGACATCGTCAGCAACATTGCTTGGCAAGATGCGCGAACGGGGCTTAGTGTGAACATGAACCTACCATTCAATTGGTTAGGTCGAGATGACCACCAAGTTTCGTGGAGTAAACCTGAGAACTGGGGTAGCTATCCTGCTACGGAACTTGGCAGGGGGAGGAGGAGGAGGGGGACATCGTCAGCAACATTGCTTGGCAAGATGCGCGAACGGGGCTTAGTGTGAACATGAACCTACCATTCAATTGGTTAGGTCGAGGTGACCACCAAGTTTCGTGGAGTAAACCTCAGAACTGGGGTAGCTATCCTGCTACGGAAGTTGGCAGGGGGAGGAGGAGGAGGGGGACATCGTCAGCAACATTGCTTGGCAAGATGCGCGAACGGGGCTTAGTGTGAACATGAACCTACCATTCAATTGGTTAGGTCGAGGTGACCACCAAGTTTCGTGGAGTAAACCTGAGAACTGGGGTAGCTGTCCTGCTACGGAACTTGGCAGGGGGAGGAGGAGGAGGGGGACATCGTCAGCAACATTGCTTGGCAAGATGCGCGATTGGTGCTTAGGTTGAACATGAACCTACCATTCAATTAGTTAGGTGAATGCACATACCAAGTTTCGTGGAGTAAACCTGAGAACTGACACAGCTATCCTGCTACGGAACTTGGCAGGGGGAGGAGGAGGAGGGGGACATCGTCAGCAACATTGCTTGGCAAGATGCGCGAACGGGGCTTAGTGTGAACATGAACCTACCATTCAATTGGTTAGGTCGAGATGACCACCAAGTTTCGTGGAGTAAACCTGAGAACTGGGGTAGCTATCCTGCTACGGAAGTTGGCAGGGGGAGGAGGAGGAGGGGGACATCGTCAGCAACATTGCTTGGCAAGATGCGCGAACGGGGCTTAGTGTGAACATGAACCTACCATTCAATTGGTTAGGTCGAGGTGACCACCAAGTTTCGTGGAGTAAACCTCAGAACTGGGGTAGCTATCCTGCTACGGAACTTGGCAGGGGGAGGAGGAGGAGGGGGACATCGTCAGCAACATTGCTTGGCAAGATGCGCGAACGGGGCTTAGTGTGAACATGAACCTACCATTCAATTGGTTAGGTCGAGGTGACCACCAAGTTTCGTGGAGTAAACCTGAGAACTGGGGTAGCTATCCTGCTACGGAACTTGGCAGGGGGAGGAGGAGGAGGGGGACATCGTCAGCAACATTGCTTGACAAGATGCGCGATTGGTGCTTAGGTTGAACATGAACCTACCATTCAATTAGTTAGGTGAATGCACATACCAAGTTTCGTGGAGTAAACCTGAGAACTGACACAGCTATCCTGCTACGGAAGTTAGCAGGGTATGTTTCACTGCATTAGGCAAAGACTTTTGACATTGTGTCTCCCATGATATCATCCTGCACTAATTATGTAATTCCATCACTACTATCAACATTTGATTGCTTAGTAATTATTTGTTCTTGTTTGGAAATCACATGACCGACTTACTATATAAGATGTGTTTCAATCATTTTGTTCCCACACTCTTTCTTTCCTCAACCACCACCATCTCTCAATCGACTACACTGAATTTTTTTTTCAACAACCCAAACACAATGTGAGTACATTATTAATTTATCTTGTTACATTCTAAACATATATGTAGGCCCAGCTGTAACTTGTGCTCTTCTAAGATTACTAAGGGGAAGGCAGAAGAACTTCACCATATCAACTATCACATGTTTGAATATACGTTCTTGAATGAAGGTTGGTTTCTTTGGTTTACGTCTTTCCTTCTGTCATTCATTTTATTTGTTAGATGATACTGTCTTCGGTATCATAAATCGCTCTTCCCCTCTTTCATCTCTTCTGTGTTCTTTCCAAGACTGCGATTTCTCTCATAAGTGTCTTGCATTGCTTGACAGACATTTCCTTGTAACCCATCAACTTGGAAAAGGACGTAAGGTAATGAAAATGGGTTTTCCAGGTAAGTTCTTTATTGATTCTAACTTGTTCTGACTGTCTCCTTACAAACACATTCATATTCTTCAGAAGCTTCTGTTCCTGTTTCTCCTGGTCTTCCTTCTGCTTTGAGGGCGCCAGCCCTTGAAACAGAGTCCTCTGCTCTTTCCACCACGTCTGGTTATCCTGGACGTAGTGCAAGTGGTAGGAGTCTATCTCCTGCTCATAATGATCAAGGCATGTTCATGGTCCTCTTTCTATTTGATACTTTACTAACTTGGATGGTCCTATTTTCAGATCATCTTTCGCATCCCATTGTTCCAGATCTCAGTGCGATGGAAATAGATGCCAATGCTATGGTCCGACCAAGGCGCTCTGCACGGGTAGATCGGCCTTCTCCAAGGCTTATGCCGTATCCACCCTCTCCTTCCTGTCCTTCTCCTCTCCGTCTTTCTCCTTCTCCGTCCCCTGGCCCTGCCCCTTCTGTGCCACTTCCATCTGGCGTACAACCTCTGTCTTTTGCTCCAGTGCCTTCTACTGAACCTCTGGCCATGGGACTCCCTAGGTCAGAGTCAGTCGATCTGTTGAGCGGGACTCCTTGGACGGTCTTGCATGAGCACAAAGTTGTCGTCTGCACAACTTGTAACCACGCATTTGATCCCCAAGCTGCTGGCAATCACAAACATCATGTAAAATTGTCATCAGAGGTCTGGCGTAATGCACTGAGCTACTTGGAGTCTCTTGGTCTATACAAGAACTCTGACGAGGTGGTTTCTCCTCCTGCAGGAGTTGCTCCTTTGGACCATCTCAAGCTCTTTGATGCTGTTGCATGCACTGCTTGTTCTTACATCTGCTGTGGTGAGCGCACTATGCGAAATCACTGGTATAGCCTCCACCCTGGACAAGCACCTGATTTTGAGATATGCAAGGCACAGGCATTTTTTGGCCAACATCCGAAGCTCTTCCGTGTTTCTTTGAACCATCAAGATGATCTGCCTCCTCTTGTCCAAGTCTTTCTGAAGGACATTGCACCTGCCATTGATTCCATGGTCTTGACTAGCCCTCCCATGTCAGACAATGAAGTTCCACCCCTTCTCAGAGTAACACGATGGCACGAGCACCTAGGACCTTTCATCAAGACTCCTGAGGAAATTAAGATGCTTCGGGAGCTTCTTTTCCTTCCTTCCAAGTCGCTTCCTGCCTGGAACAAGAACTTGGAGGAGTTGGTGAAAGCGTACATGAGAGATGTGCGAGGGAAGGCAAAGACAGCTGCACGCAAGGCCCTTTGTCCATTGATGGAGTATCCAGTGTATGTTTCTGTTACTATCTCTGGTTTTATATGTTGCTAACTGCTATTTCTTTGTTAGGACGAGTTTACATCCTGATGCTTGGTCTGTCTTGGATAATGATACTTCCCTGTATCACTATGGTACAACATTGCGTCAGTTTGTCACTGCAATCCTTCTCTCGTGTGTTTCCCCTCCTCCTGCCCTATCATATTCTCTTTCCCTTTCCTCCGAGCAGACTTCCCTGGCCAAGGAGTTGGTAAAGGTCTTGTCATCGCAAATATTTGTTGCATCATCGTCCTGCCTCTTACTTCACAAGTTGGTGAAGTCCATCATGTATCCCTCTGCACCTCCCACCGATCGTGATCCATCCAAGTGGGATTCTGTTCTGGAGAGGCTGTTGGCGATTTATGCTCTGGAGCGGGATGGTACTTCAAGGCAGCAGCAAATGTTACGCAGACCTTTGCCCAAGTCTTCTACTTCATTCGGAGCACAGTTTTGTATGAGGCATATCTGGACTTGCCCAATCATGGAATGCAGCTTCTTCAGTAAGTCTATCTGATCAACATGATCTGGAATGTCGCACTTACTTGAGTTTACAGATCGGTCAATCATCAGGCTAGCATTGCGTTAGCAACAGGAGTAGAGTGTCCTTATACCACTCTTGTGGAGTACCAGAGGTTTGCCTCCTTCATCGCGCATTCATCATCCAACCCTCCCACCACTCTTGTATCTGACGATGGTTATACCATCACCTACTGTGGAGATGTGTTCTCAGTACACAGTTGGCGCTCTGGTCTCAAGGCTCTTCTTCGCAAGACAGAAGACATGATGACTGAACTCCTTGGTGGTCAAGACTTTGGTCTCAAGATGCCTGACCATGTGGTGGATGATTGGACTTGTCGCACAAGAGGCTACTCTTGGATTCACAACCATGCCTTTGTTTCCACACTCCGTCCACTCCTTTCCCATCTCCTGTCATCGCATTCCCCTCCTCTCGCTACTCTGGATTCCAGTCATCGTCTGACTTGGAATCGTGATCTCGTGCATGACAAGCTTCAAATCATGCAAAAGATTGTGGAGTCCTTGGCTGTTCTGACGTTCTACATGTCTGGCCAGACTCCCAGAGTTTCAGAGTATTACGACCACAAGTTTGCCAACTCGCAGCAGCCCAGAACAGTCTTCTGGCATGCTGGAGGCTTGTATTTCGTGACTCGGAGGTTGAAGACATCCAACATGACTATGAAGGAGGCTTTTGTTCCCATCAAGTGCCCTCCCGTCCTCACAGAGTTGTGGAAGAAGTACTTCTTGTTGGTGAAGCCTGCCGAAATAGACCTTGTCTATGCAATGCATGGTGAGGAGGCAGCTGGCTTGCACAAGGAGTTTCTCTGGGTTGGACATGGCAAGCGCTTTACTGTCGAACACCTCAGACAACTCTTTCCCAAGTTCATGTCTGGAGCAGGGAACAGGTCGATTGGAGTTCAGGAGTATCGACAGGTTGCAGTTCAGATGTCACGTGTCTTCTTGGGCACTGAGCAGGAATTGGACTTGGAAGCAGACGATGACTTCTTGTCGAGGCAGCGTGGCCATTCAGTTCAGATGGCTGCATCGCACTATGCTCGAGAGATTGGACATCTTGTTACTTCAGATGAGATCATTCGCTTTGATCGTATCTCTGAAGCTTGGTGGAGTGTTGCAGATTGCCATCCAACTCAGTCAGCACGCATTCCTCTTTCTGCAAGACGGCATGTTCAATCTGCTGTTGCTTCATCGAGTTCATTGAATCCTGCCAATGCCTGCTGCTTCCTTTGATGCTGCTCCCTTCTTACTTGAGATGAAATCCATGATCGTCTCAGAGTTCCAGAAGGTTCGAGAGGGACTCAAGG